>VMDO01014678.1:0-30479 GCA_007922755.1 Pedetes capensis | reverse complement strand
ATTGACAACTCTTTCTGTGAATGTGAGTTTCTATTTCTCTGACATGAATGCCCAGGGATGCAACTGCCGGATCAGATTATAGATGCATGCTTTTATATTCATCTTTTAAAAGAAATTGCCAAATTGTTTCCCTGAGTGATTGTACATTTCTCATTCCCACCAGTAATATATGAGTGATCTAGTTTCACTCCATCCTCCTTAGAATTTGATGTTGTCACATTTTAAAATTTTAGCCATTTTGATAGATGTGTATTGATATATAATTATAGCTTAGTTTGCATTCCCCTAATGATTTAAGGGGCTGGGATTTAGCTCAGTGGGTAAAGCGCTGCACTGCAGTTTCTGAGGCCCCAAGTTCAATTCCCAGCACCGCAAAAATGGGAGAAGGGCCTGACAATCCACTCCCAAGGCAATCCCGAAGCACTCAGCCATTGAAAACCCTATGAGGGTCACTATGAGTCAGATACCGACTCGACAGCACCTAACAACAACAACAACAACAATGATTTAAGATATTAGGCGTTTTTATGTGCATTTTGGTGTCTGTATATTTTCTTGATGAGAAAAGGATATGGCAATCCACTCCCAAAGCAATCACAAAACAATCAGCCATTGAAAACCCTATGAAGGTCTCAGTTGGACCTGACTTAATGGCACCTAACAACAACATATCCTCTTTGGTAAACTTTTTCTTCATCTACTTTACTTATTTTCTAATTGGATTATTTGGTTTTTAACTATTGAGTTGTGGAGTTCTTTATACTAGTTGTAGATATTAGTTCCACATTGGATTGTGAGTCACTGATATTTTATTTCACTATGTAACTTGTCTTTTCATTCTCTTAATAGGATCTTTTGCAAAGCAAAAATTTTAATTTTGATGAAATCTAATTTGTCACATTTTTTCACTTATGGGTCATGTTTTGGTGAAAAGTCTAAAAACTACTTTGACTACCCCTAGGCTTCAGAGGTTTTCACTTGATTTTTTTCCTAAAATTTTATTTTTCCTCTTAGATCTATGATCCATTTGAAATAATTTTGTGATATAAGACTTAAGATGAGGTTCTCTAAATAGAAAGAAAACTTTGGAACATCAAGAATGAAGAAAGAATACTGTGAGCAAAAATATGTGTTATGTACAATTGGTTTTCCCTCTCTTGGGTTTTCCAAATTACATTTGAGGAGAAAAACAAAAGTTATATTACTATCTGATGTGATCCTAGTATAGACAGTGGGAATAGTAAAAGCATTATAAGCATCATTCTTTGCATTATAAGAAAAAGAAGGCAAAGGTACCTAAAAAGAGAAATTTCTACACATCACTCAAATTGCTGAAATGATAACATCACTAGGTAGTGTTCTATTTGTCCATATTTAAATTCATTCTCTCTTTCTCTCTCTCTCCTCTCTTTTCTTTTCTCTCCTCCTCTTCTTTTCTCTTCTTTCCCTTTTCTTCCCTCTTCTCCCCCTCTCTTTCTCTCCTCTATAACGTACTGGGAGTAATCATATTCAAAACTGAAAAGTTCTCTTAGCTTTCCTTTATCTGAGGTGGCATTAGTTTCTTTTCCACTTCTGAAGGATAATTTTAAAGTATATAGGATTCTGAGTGGGCAGTCCTCTTCTTTTACTTGATAAATGCTGTGCTTCTTTCTTGCCTCTTTGGTTTCCCATGAGAAATTCCCTGTCAACTAAATGCTTTCTCCCTATATGTGAGATACCATTTTCTTTGGCCTCTTTCAATAACTTTTTTCTTTGTTTTTAGTTTGAAAAGATTTTGATATACCATGGTATAGTTTAGCCTCTTTGGTTTCATCCAGTTTCATGAACATATAGGTTTATATCTCTTGCAGAATTCGGAAATTTTCAGCCCTAATTTCTTCAAATGCTTTTTCATACCTCCCTCCTTTTTCCTCTTCTTCCAGCACTTTAGTGACATGGGCGTTAGGTCTTTTCTTACAGGCACACATGCCTCCCAGGTGGATCTGTGTATTATTTTGTCTGTTTGATGTACACTTTTATTGTATAATTTCTATTACTGTATCTGCCTGTTCACTGGTTCTTTCATTTATCACCCTTATTCTGCTAGTGAGCTTATTCTACTAGTTATTGTATTTATAAGTTCTAAAATTTCCATTTGGCTCTTTTTATATCTTCTATTTGCTTGTTCAGAGGTTTTGTTTGTTTGTTTTGTACTTGAGGTTTGATCCTAGTGCCTTTCACATACTTAGGAAATGCTCTACCACTGGGCTGTACTCCTAGCTCATTTTTATTCATTTTCTAAAAATTTTTGAGGCAGGGTCTTGCTATTTCATGCAGGCTACCTCTGGCCTTGAGCTTGGGATCCTCCTGCCTCAGCCTCCTGAGTTGCTGGGATTGCAGGTATGTACTACTGTGCCCAGCTTTGCTGGGATTTTCTATTTTTTACTATCTTCAGATGAGCCATTTTTATTACGATTGCTATAGAATTGTTTACCAATAACTTAATGTATCTGTTATATAGATGCTGGCCTTTTTTGATTTATCACTATAATTAAAGTTTGAGACCTTCCTGCTTCTTTGTCTGGAAAGCATTTTTGTAACTGAGACATGAATATTTTTGTGGTATTTCATGGGATGCTGGATCTGATTTAAACCTTCACTATATCTAGCTTTTTAGGACATTGCTCATGCAGAAGGAGAGGAAAGCCCCTTGTTACTGCTAGATGGAAAACGATGGTCCAAAGTGCTTATTCAGTACCTGTAGTCACCTGAGGCAGGAGCGGGTTCCACCTTCCCAGGTTGTCTTCACAGACAACACAATGGAGTGAGGGTACCCTTCAACCACTAGGCAATGCTGAGAGCCCCAACTCTTCACTCAGCCTCCTCAGACACATCTTCCTCCCATCAGAGAGGGGATGGATGCCAAGTAGGGTGGAAGGCCAGCCTGTAGACATGTCCTCCATTAACACCAGGAGGAAGAGGCGAGTCTAGTCAGGATGGAATTTGCAGCTCCCACCTGGGCAGGGTGGCACACACTTCTAGTCCTTGACACTAGGGAGGGCAGGGCAGGAAAACAGCAAGTTTAAGGCTTGCATGGGCTACACAGAGAGGCCCTAACTCAAAAAAACAAAACAAAACAAACAACAACACAAAAACCCCAATAAAGTACTAGCTCCCTATTTGACCTTCTCTGACTTCCTCCCAGCAGAGATATTGGTGTGTCTCATTGCAACCTCGTGAGGTGAATGTCTAGACTCTCCACGTGGCCTTCACTGTCCTAGGCAAGTGGTACCTGCTGTTCATTTGTGGCATTTGGCCTCTGTAGCACAGTTATGGCCTGAAAGCGTTCTCTCTTGCTAGGCTGCCCTCTACTACCCTCTGTCTGGTGAAAGCTGACGTTTTTTGCCTTTTGTTGTCTGCCCTTTCCTGCTATTTTTGGGTTGCCAGCTTATTCAGTTTCATGAAACTGAAATTAGAAACATGAGGCAAAAATAAATTCCAGAGAATTCGCTGTGTGTTGATTTTCAGGTCTCAACTCCCACAAGCAGTCTGCTTTTATTTCTGTGTCTCCTGGGGTCCTCTTATATTTGTTTTATATTTGATGTCCAGGATTTTTAGTTGAATTTAGCAGGAAGAATCAGATAAATTATGTGTACTCACCCCAAAGCAGAAGTCCCCCTGGCGTATGTATTCTTAGTAGTACTGTTGTTGTTAGGTGCCGTGGAGTCTGGTCTGACTCATAGCAACCCTCACAGGGCTTTCAATTCAATCCCATTTTACAGATAAGGAAGTCAAAGGTATGGCGAAGTAAAGTATCTTGTCTGTGGGCATATAGTAATTCAGCAGTAGAGTGAAGATTGGACTCAGGACATCTGGTGCCAAAGTCTGGATTCTTACTTTGAATTGAATGAGCAGGTAAAGCTAATCTCGAACCCGATTACGACTGTAAGTTAGCACTGACTTAGGATGTGGATGGATCCTCAGCCACATCAGCACTTATGGACTGGAATTGCTATCCTTGTTTCATATCATTCAGTGCTGTCCATGGCTCTATTCTTCCAATAACCCCTGCCATTCTGGCTCATGTGGAAATTGGCTTTATGTCTCAGTTTATGATTGGTGTTTCAGTTCATCTGCAAGGAATGGCATTGCATAGGAGCTCCTGAAAACTAGCTCACCTTGGACAGTATTTATTTCCCATAGAGTAAACCCTGGGAAGGGCTGGGGTTTAGCTCAATTGGTAGAGTGCTGCTCTGCCTTCTGTGAGGCCCGGGGTTCCATTCCCAGCACCACAAAAATGAGAGAAGGACCTGGCAACCCACTTCTGAAACAATCAGATATCAAAAACCCTATATATAGCAGAGAAGCACTGACAATAGTGCCAGACATGGCACAGTGCCAGGGAGTGTTTTGTTCTTTTGTACACAAGGTTGCTATGAGTTGGACTTGACTGGACAGCTCCTAACAACAACAAATCCTGGGAACTGCCCACCCAAGTAGCTACCTATATCTGACTGCAAGGGCGAGAAGTTGTTCAGAATATCCCATTGAGTCTGTGTTGAATACCAAGACTTCTTTGTTGAATACCGGGATTTCTTTGAAGCAATGATTTAACCTAGCTTAAGCTCCTGTTTGATAAGCCTTATAAACACAAGCATTTGGCTTGCTGTGCCCTCCAATTTTCCCCTGGGGTACTCGCTCAGATGTTACTGAATTGCAGCTCTTCTTCTTGCCCCCAAATTGCTGATTGATGTTGCAAAGTTGAGTCCACTGCAGTAAATATTTTTATATCACACAGTGACATAAAGTGCTTGAAGTAAAATCCTTTTATTTTACCAAAAGGAAGCAAATGTTGGTGGGCTTAGAGATGGGTGTCCTATTCCTCAGAGTAACACATCTAAGGTCACTCAGGGAATTAACAATAATTGTAGCTGGAAACTGGGGTTCCCAATGCCCAGCAGCAGTCTTTGATTTTTACAATGTGGTCTCCTCAGCAGACTGTTCCATCTTATTCTCAATGCCCTATACACTCCCACCTTAAAGAATTCTCACCAAAAAATAGAATAGTATAGTGCCACTTTTGTGCGGTTAGGTTAATAACATTTCTTCTAATGTGGTTTTGTTTTATCCCAAGTAGGTATAATGTAGTGATCAATAACACACAATGGAATTATCCCTGAGTTCAAAATTTTAGCTCTCTTATTGACCTCAGGGTTCCCTTATTTAGCCTTTACACTGTAGTTTCCTTATCCAGTAAATGGGAACAATGAAGCACCTGCTCATGAGTAGGTTACATGATTTAAATGATACATTCTAAAGCATTTAGCATAACATCTCCAACTTAATGACAATTAAGAATATAGTGGCAATGTTATCACTTGTGTATTTTATACCACTCTCTAGCCTATGATGTAGCTTGTGAAAATAAGTTTCTCTCCATGATACCGGTAAGAAAACACATGACACTTGCACAACACTTTACAAGTGTATCTGCAGGCTTCACATATGCCCATTCCTAGTTACCACCCAAAGTCTCTATGCAGTCAATTGTATTATTTCCACTTTAGGATACTGACAATAAGTAAAGTGACAATGCTAGTCAGTGTCCACTTAAATGGAAACTTCATAAAGACACGAGCTTTGAAAGTTTTGGTATCTCCATTACACAGAACAATACCTGGTACATAGTCTGTACTAAGAAATGTTTACTAAGAAATAAAATTATTAAATTATTCAATCATGCAATATTAAGTATTATGTGAGCCCAAAGATCTGTCACTGCCTGTAATCTGTCAACATTGTTCTTTCTCTAACAATCTTCTCCTAGTGATGTTTCATGTGATTGAGGGATTACTTTATCCAAAGGGAATGTCTATAATTTATAATTTACTTTAATAAATTTTTTGGCCTTTAACAGATGCATGACAACTGTATGATATTGTGTTGCGAATTTCAATTATTCCAAGCCAGATGACTGCCCTTTCCCACAAAGCTCAGAGCTTTGTAAACTTTCACTGTGAATTGCATCTCAGATTCATAAATGATCATTTTCACGGTGTATAAATGTGTGCTAAGTGTGTTTAAATCACTCAGTGTGCTATGTACTGGTTGGAATCAGACAACAGCAAACTGCATACATATTAAAATATATTAACACAAATTTATGACTCTATAATGTGATGACCAAAACAGTAATAAAACCCAGATTTTATCATTTGATGATGACTGTCATATGTAAACCATTTATTACCAAGGAAGCAAATTCTTTAAGATGGAGCTATGTATAAAGATCATTTAGCCCTATGATTAGCTAGAGACAAGTTTAAGTCCTGACTCCATTATCATTGTTTGTTGTCTGATTTTGAACAAATTGCTTTTCTTATTTATATGAAAATTTGTAATGATGATAACAGTGATACATACCAACTAGTTTACTATGCCAAGCAATGTTACAAGGCTTATTATATAGAAACTCATGAAATAGTCACAATAACCACCTGAGATAGACACTGGTTCCTCTTCAATTTATAGAGGTCTACCTCACAGGTTGTTGTTGTTGTTGTTGTTGTTGTTGGAAGCTCCTGAATCAGGTCCTGCTTACAGAGATTCTGTGTACAACAAACAAACACTACCCAACACTGCTATGCATACAACCATTTTATGTTTGAGCCCACTGTTGCAGCCACTACATTTCTTGTCATTTTGAGTCATGCTGTATTAGCAAAAGAGATCCCAGAGATTTTAGCCCATTCTTGTCATTAAGATTGACTCTACTTTGAGGGGGCAACTCTTCCCTAGCTGTTTCTTGAATGCCTTCCAGCCCGGGGACCTCATTTTTTGGCATTGTATTTGACAGTACTTCTCTGCTATTCATAGGGGTTTTAATGGCTAATTGTTTTGGGAGTGGGATGCTGGGTCCTTCTCCCTTGCTTATCTTAGTCTGGAAGCTCAGCTGAAATCTGTCAACCAGGGGTGATCCTGCTGGTATCCGAAATACCAGTGGCATAGCTTTCAGCATCACAGCAACATGCAGGCCCCCATCACATGACAAGTTAACAGACATGTGGGATATCTCACAAGTAGAATAAGATAATTATGTAAGTGTGGAAAACATCACATAAGAGGTGATGGCTGGGATTTAGCTCAGTGGGTAGAGCATTGCGCTGCAGTCTCTGAGGTCCTGAGTTCAATTCCTAGCACTGCAAAAATGGGAGAAGGACCTGGCAATCCACTACCAAGGCAATCCCAGTAGTGAAATAATATACATTACTAGCTATAATAGTTCCTTTACATCATTTATATGGAGTATACATTTTTTAACACAAAATCATAGGGATATTTTTGTTTGTTTGTTTCTGAAGTAATTGGGGCTTGAACCCAGTGCTTTACACACATTTTTGCAAGTACTCTACCACTGGGGTACACTCCAGCTTGTTTTTTATTTCATTGAGTCAGTCTTGCTAATTTGCACAGGCTGCCTCTTGCCTTGAATTTACGATCTTCCTCCCTCTGCCTCCAGAGTTGCTGGGACTACAGGCATGTGCCATGGCCCCAGGCTCAGACTTGGTTATCTTCCAATGTTATACAATCAAGCCTCAGGTTTCTCCTATGTAAATGGCATCTAACTTATGTCATCAAACTTATAAGACTATTTTAAAGATTTACTGAGATGATGCTAGCATCTGGCATAATTGCTCAGTAATTGTTAATTATAATGATGATAGAGATGGTGGCTGGAATGACTATGTTTATTGAGAAGGTAAAATGAAATATTTGAAGTGGAGAAAGCCAAACACATTACTTGTACAATATCAGGACTTTCCTAATGCACAACATTTTTTGTGTGCCTATGTTATTACTCTTAACCGCAATTCTAGTTAAGTGACTAAAGTGTATTCTACATTCATTTCTTCTGGCTCAAAGTTATCTCTCTTTCATCTTATTTTCCATTAGACTTCTGATGTTCATCCAGTATTCAGTTAGTGTAATATATGTGAGTCTGTATGCATTATAATGTTCTACATTCTGTAACAGCCTAGATATTCACTAAAGATACTGTAAATAAGGAAATTAGCAAATATTCAATATACTGATGGTACAAGTTTGTGGACAGGAGATTTACTCAAGACCCAAAGCAACTATATCGTCAATGTAAAAAAGCAATGTAACGGTTTATAATTAGTAGGAAAACCTGGAGATTTTAATCATCTCCTTTTGGATGTTGTGCACTCATCTTAAAACAGAACTCCTCATCTTTGTACTTCCACTCACTTTTCCTCCTATTTGGTGCCTCATGAAATGAGATGGTTGTCCCCAGGAGAAATGGTGGTGCCAGCATTGATTCCAACTTACTGACATGCTTTGTTTATAAGCAGGCACCGTGAGCCCCCTTCTCTCAGCCACACTTCATACTTCTCTCATTTAACCACTATGTTCCTAATCCTGGCCTTCATTTTTGCTCGTCTCAGCAGAATTGTAATTGAGCATCACCCCTACCTGCCCACATAACATCCTATCATTGAAGGGGTCTTAAGGACAAACAACAAAAAACTGGGAAATTCTTATTATCTCACTCCCCTTTACCACTCCTTAAAGGATTTCTGCTATCCCTACAGTAAGGTCAGATCCCAATTATGGCCCATGGTTTGCCCTTTGCCTGTTTCTCCTCAAATCATCCAAAAGCCTCTCCCTTTGAATCAATTTTTCTCCCTTAAAACACAGTATCCTAGGCACAGTAAGTGTCCTTCATTGTTCAAAAGTGCTAATGTTTTTTCTACTAGTCTGAAATGTTGAACTTGGTCTTCCCTCTGCCTGGAGCAGTTTTGTCCTCTTCTTCCTTTACCTGGTTATTTCTGACTCAACCTCAATGTGTCAGTTCGCCATCGCTCTTGAGGAAATCATCCAAAAGCCTTCAGCTGGAACATGTAACTCCCTTCTGGCCTCCCTAGTATTACTGTCCAACCCTACCTGAACATACAAGTCACTAAACTGTAATTCCTCTTCTTTTTATGTATTTTCTGCTAGACTCAGTTCTTTGAGGATATGTTCTGTGTCTAATTTGCATATCATTGCATCCTCAGATTAGAAATTCCACACAGATTTGTTAACTGCATGCAAGCAAGAATGAATAAATTTAGAAAAGAAAGGATTTAAAAATAAAAATCAAAGCAAAGAAGTAAAGTGGGTAGCAATTTTAGGTAAAGCAGTTGGGGAAAAAAATTTTAAGGCGTGCTTTGAACAAAAGTCTCAAAGAAGGAAAAAGTGAACCATGAGGATATCTAGGGATACAGCCTTCCAGGTGAAGAGGATTAGGCAGAGCCTTTAAGGTTTGGGGGATCATCAAGGAGGCTAGGGCAGTGAGTAGAGTTATATCATGAAGTAATTTCCAGGACAAGTTTTTACTGTAAGTACAAAAGAAGCAACTGAAGTATTTTAGTAAAGAATGCCTAGATGGGACCTAGCATTCATTTCTCATATATACATCATAACAAAGCACATTGGAAAAATAACCTGATTTTCTTACGTGAGTCATCTGGAATGAATGAAACTTACAAACACTAAAGATGTGAAGTAACAAATCATTCTCCAGAGGATTTAATCCCAGGCAGGATGATTTCATCAAAAATAACAGAAAAAATATGGGTAGCAGATATGATGAGCCATAACTTTTGACCCCTTGCCTGGTTTACTTTTACATGTGTTGTTGTTGTTGTTAGGTGCCATCAAGTCGGTATCTGACTCATAGCAACCCTCATAGGGTTTTCAATGGCTGATTGTTTTGGGATTGCCTTGGGAGTGGATTGCCAGGTCCTTCTCCCATTTTCGTGGTGCTGGGAATTGAACTCTGGACCTCAGAGGCTGCAGCACAGCACTCTACCAATGAGCTAAATTCCAGTCCTTTACATGTGTTACTTGGGCCAAATATATACAGCAAGCTCTTAAAGTGCCATCATAAGTAGGAAAAATAACCTGCAATATCTTCGAGCTTTCTCATATTGAAAGATCTGTTTCTTTGCTAGCTTCCAACTAGACTATTATAATGTTCAAAGTAAACATAGATCTTTAATTATTGTTTGTTTCTTATAGCAGTGCCACAGAGGCTGATTTCTCATAGACCATCAGCAATGAACATCAAAGTACACTCCATGTATATGTATTTCACTATTGCTGATTCCTTCCTAAAGTGAATTCAAAACACATCTTTATCAGGTGTATGAGCTTATATTTTGTGTAAAACACTATACTGGGCACAGAGGTGACAAAGATGAATATGATATAGCCTCTACCTTCTAGGGCTCTGTGTCTTAGGGAGGATGGCAGACATGAAGGCTAGTCACCTTTAAGCACATGAAAATGGTCACAATGAAACTAATACCTCATTTAATAATTTATCAGTTATGCTTTATAACTTACCAAATATAAATATTATAATAATATTCCATATTTTCTGTGTAAATTCTATAAGTACCTAAGTATATTATCTCATTTAATCCTCTTAATGATTCTATCATTATCCTATGGGGCATAAAAGTTGTCCATATTTTTCTTTTTTCTTATGAGCATATTGACCACATGGAAGTTCAATCAGTTGTTCAGTGGTAGAGCTCAGGGTCAAACACTGGCGGTTTTACTCCAGAGGCAATACTTTCAACTACTTTCATAATTTTGAGAGACACTGGCATAATTTCAATTCTCACAGAAAATCTATAAGACGGGCTTTACTTTGTCACTGTTTCATAGGCAAAGAAGTTGACTCAAAACAAGAAATTTACAAGGTCACCATTAAGCATAGATTCAGAGTCTTTCGGTTTCATGTGCTATCTTATTTCAGCAAAGCATGCTCGTCCTGTTCACATGTTGTTTATGTCAGAGAGCAGGATGAACATATTAGTTATGATTTGAATAGTCAGAGGATGGAGGTGAGACACTTAAGGAGATAAGACACCCAAATAGGAGAATCCACTCTATTTTAAAATGTTACTGAAGTAGAATATTTTTCTATAATGAAATAGAAAACTGTTTCCAGATAAATATTACTAATGGAAAATGCAGATTCACCTTTTTATTTAAGCTGTTATATTTTGGATAGTACATGCCAATTGACTTGAGAGTTTTCTCTCCATCACTGCCAGGCTAAACACTATCAACAATAATATACTCAGGTTCTCTTGGAAGCAGAATTTTCTGACATTTACCTGGGAATCTAACTAAATATTGAATAAATGCAATTGTAACTGAAACAAGCAAAGGGAATTTCAATAAACTCACTGCGGTATTTTACTGATAAAAAGAGCAACAGCAATATTATCCTTGACTTTGTGTTCATTCCCTTGTATTCATTTTACACGTATAAAATGCTCTAATTCTCATGACAGCCTAGAGAGACTAGTGTCCTCACTGCACAGAGCATTAAGGATTTGAGATGTTTGATCACAGAGATAAGAAGTGGCCCAACGTGAAATGTACAGTGAACAAGATAGTAGAATAAGAAGTCTTAGCCCGCTTTTCTCAATAGAATCACCAGTATAGCAACAATTCTTGTATGAAAATATCTTTACGAGAGCTCTGGAGCTCGCGTGAGAGGTTACAGAGCCCCAGTAGAAGAGAGTGCGAGAAAAGACACATTGAAGGTAGAAAGAACACTTCCATTTATCTACATTGTGCCTTCTCCAAGCTGGCACCATTGCAGCACTAAGATAGATCCCCTCAACTTGAGCATTCTCCAATGGGAAAAAGAGAGAATAGTAGTGAGTATCTGACTTCCCCAGCCTTTTCAGAGCACATTTGAGAGGTCTGCATCTGTTGTCTTTCATCCAGAACACAGAGGAAATCTTCATGACTATATCACCCGGGGGTAGATAAGAAAAAAGAAAAGGTACATAGACTCTCAAGAACCTGCATACTGTTCTAAGCAGCCAGCCTGTAGACCCTCCCTTCTGGCATGCCAACTTTCAAGTCCTATCATCAGGCTCACCCGCTTACATTGCTAGAGCATCCCACACACTAAATCTCTGGCTGTGTTGACTGGTGAAGGATTCCCTCTACTACCAAAGGCAGAATCCAAAGACTAGAAAAGCAGATTACGTCTTTAAATGTGCAGATACAAATACAAGGCCACAAGGATCACAAAGATTCAGAGAAATAAGACACTACCAAGGGAACAAAATAAAGCTCCAAAAATTGATCTGAAAGAAATGATGATCTGTATGTTACTTGACAAAAAATAACTATTTTAACTATAACTATTTCAATGAGCTTCATAAAGCACAGATAATAAGTAAATGGACTAATTATAAATATATATTTACTAACATTGTTGTTGTTAGGTGCCATCAAGTTGGGTGCAACTCATAGTAAGCCTCATAGGGTTTTAAATGGCTGATCATTTTGGAATTATTTTAGGAGTGGATTGCCATGTCCTTCTCTTGGTACTAATGTTGTTGTTGTTAGGTGCCGTCGAGTCGGTATCTGACTCATAGCGACCCTCATAGGGTTTTCAGTGGCTGACTGTTTTGGGATTGCCTTGGGAGTGGATTGCCAGGCCCTTCTCCCATTTTTTGTGGTGCTGGGAGTTGAACTAGGGACCTCAGAGACTACAGCGCAGCGCTCTACCAACTGAACTAAATCCCAGCCCATGGTACTAATGTTAGAATATCTAAATATATAAAACAAACATTAACAGATCTGAGGAGAGAAACAGGCAACAATAAAATAATAGCATGTAAATTAAATAAATACTCTATTTCTAATAAAGAACAAGTAATTTGGACAGAACATCAGTAAGAAAACAGAAGACATGAACAACACTATAGACCAAATAGACCTAACAAATATATATAGAATATTCCACCCAGTATCCACAGAACACAAAACAAGTTTTAAAAATTTGAAGACGACTGAACTGATTCTGAACACCTTTTCCTGACTAATATGGAATAAAGCTACAAATCAATAACAAAAAGAAAATGGGAAAATTCAAAAATATGTAGAAATTAAACAATACACAATCAAAGAAGATTTAAAACGAAAGTTAGAAATTATCTCAAAATGATGAAAATAGAAATGCAGCATACCAAAACCTCTAGAATACAGCAAAAATAGTATTAAGATTATAACAATAAACATTTACATTAAAAAAGAAGAAAACTCTCACATATACAAGGTAACTTTACAATTTTACAAACCGAAGAAGGAACAAACTAAGCCCCAAATTATCAAACAAAAGGAAATAATAAAGATTACGGCAGAAACATGGAATAGAGGATAGAAAAGTACAAAAATGGTCAAAATTAAATTTTTTTTTTTTGGTTTTTTGGAAAGATAAATGAATTTGACAAACTTGATGAGATTAAGGAAGAGAAGATTTAAATAAATTCAGAAATCAAAAAGAATACATTACAATTTATGCTGCAGATTGTTATCAGGGTGTGGAGTATGGATGGTTGGGGATTTGCTGATCAAATAGTACAAAATTTCATTTATAAAGAATGGATATATTTTGAAGATCTAATACAATGCATAGTGACTATTGTTAATGATACCTTAATTGTATATTTGAAATTTGCTAAGAATGTAGACCTAAAATGGTATTATACATGCACAAAGGGTAACTTTTTGAAGTTATAGATATGTTAATTAGCTTGAGTGTGGTAATTATTTCACAGTGTATATGTATTTCAAAATATGTTATACACCTTAATGTATACATTTTAAATTCATCAATTATACCTCAACAAAGCTGGAAAAATACCCAGCATGGTACTGGCATAAACACAGACATAGAGACCAATAGAATGGAATAGAGAACCCTGAAATAAATCTCTGCCTGTATGTTCAGTTGTTGCTTGACAAGGATACAAAAAATATACAGTGGAGGAAAGGATAGTCTCTTCAATAGACATTGCTGGGAAATCTAGATGCTACCTGAAAAATAATGAAATTGGATCCAAATCTTACACCAGTCAGAAAAATAAACCTAAAATTAGTTAATAATTTAAAATGTTAGACCTGAAACTGTAAAACTAGAAGAAAGCATAGAAGAAAAGTTTTGTGACATTGATCTTGGCAATAATTTCTTGTTTATTACATCAACCATAGGCAACAAAAGGAAAAAATAGACAACTTGATAAGGAACTCATACAAACTAATAGCTGAGAGAGGGAGAGCTAGAGAGCAAGAGAGAGAGCAAGCACCCGAGAGAGATATTAAAAATGGGCAAATGTTTTGAATAGGCATTTTTCAAGGAGACACATAAAAAAGATAAAAAATACTACTAATCATCAGTTAAATGCAAATCAAACCCACAATGAGATATCACTTTTCACCTATTCTGATGGCTGTCATAAAACCCAGAAACCAAATACATAAATGTCACCCAGAATATAGACAAAAGACAGCCTTGGAACACTACTTTTAGAGATACTCATTGTTCTGAAACTACTAAAAAATGCATAGAGATTCCTCACACAATTGCAAACATAACTGCAATATGACTAATTTCAGTTCTAGATACATATCCAAAAGAAAATGAAATTAAGATCTCAAAAAGAAACCAGCACTTTCGTGTTGTTTGCCGCATGATTCACTACAGCCAAGACTTAGAAGCAAATTAAATGTTTATCACTAATGAAAATATGGTATGTACCTAGAGTGGAATTCTATTCAGCCTGAAGAATAAGGAAATTCTGACATTAGTCACAATGTACATGAATCTGGATGGAACACCAAGTGAAATAAGGCAGACACAGAAAGACAAGTACTAAATAATCCCACTGGTAGGAGGAATCTAAACTATTCAAACTGATAGTGGCAGAGTAGAAAAGTGACTGCCAGGTATTAATCTAAGTGTACAAAGTTTCAGTTATATATGGTAAGTAAGCCATAGAGAGCTAGTATTACACAGCTTAGTGCTAATAGTTAACACTACTTTCTTGTATACCTTAAAAATTTCTAGGTATATAGATCTTACCTTGTGTTCCTATCTCCCCAGTGCCAATAGTGAGCAAAGAGGCAAACTTTTTGAGGTGATAGATATGTCTAGGGGACAGATTGTGGAGATGGCTTCATAGGTGCATACTTATCTCTAAACTCATCAAGTTGTATATATTAAATACTCAGAGCTTTTTGTAAGTCTATCATACTACTAATAAATTGGTTTTATTCTTAAAAAGATAGTGGCCTAGGCAAGAACTGAATTCAACATAATACCAACAATCACCGCTGTCTGTATGCTGTTCCTATTCCATGCTGAGTTGGCATTGCAGAGCTTTCTACCTCACTGAATAAACACATGGTTGGGTTATATATTAACTGGTGTCTGGATATGGAATCATTAAGGATTTGAATTGGACTCATACATTTACATATTCTTCTATTGAAAAATTATGTTGGGATTCAGTTACTTCTGTTCCCACAGTGAGCATACCAACTCAATGATTCTGATTGATTTCAGCCTGTCAAAGTTTGAGAATTTGAAAGATAAATCTATAAATGGCTTCATTAACGTTTACACATTAAGCAAAGTACAGGTTTGTGAGCTGACTGCTGGCCCATCAATAAACATGATGGAAATTTTTGTTATTGTTTAGATTACCTGACCTTTGAAAATTGCAAATTTTCTCTAAGTTTTTGCAATTGTTTGAACATCTCAAATAAATCCTCAGTTAGATTAGGCACTTTAGAACCACATGCTCTGAACAACTTCTAACAAAGCAAGCTATCTCCTCTCCCTAGTGCAGTTAGTGGATGCAACAGAAGTATCCAGGATTCAAACTGCATGTTCTATATTTGAAATCTCAGTCTCATTTACCATATGAGTCATCCAAAAATGCTGTGAGTAGTGTCCAGTGTTCAGGAAATGGCGAGGATTTCTGTGTTTTCGCGTAAAAATAGTTCCCTTCTTTCAACCAAATTATATATGATAATGGAATCTAACTTACAAAAGAGTAAATAAAATAAGGTAGTAAAGCATTTGGAACAAACCCTAGAAAATAGTTTTTTACCCAAATTTATTTAGTTCACACTTTCAACACTTCTTTATTGAATATTTACTACACGCAATGTGCTGCAGCAAAAATATTTTTATTGAGGAAACATGATAGTCAAGCTGTAGTTAAGCAGTTTATATATAATTTCATGTCATCCTTATAATACCAATTCTGATCTCTAACTCCTAATTAGAAATGAGGAGCCTGGAATTTGGTTGTGTGAAATCCCTTTCCAAAGGCCACGTGTGGTGACTTCTACCTGTGAACATCATAAGCCAGTCTCTGGCCCCAAACAGGGTCATCCACCTGAGTGAGTCATGGAGTGTGCTGGATATTCAGTCAACCTCCATCCTAAATCCTTTGTCTTGGGAGAGTTTTCAACACTAAATCAGTACTTACATTTCCTAGGCTACTTTATAGTGAGGATTCTGCATGTGAACTAGAATCTATCCATTCGATGTATTTATCTGAAATATAAAAGGTGACCTAAGACAGGAAGCATTTTCCCTCTTGCTTTTGGTTGTGACTGTGCAGGCACGTGGAGGAAGATCAAGGGCTCTGCAGAGGCGTCCCAGGCCCAGCTTCCTCTCTGTCTGGAGAAACAATGACAGAATGATGGCCATGGCTTCTTTACCTAATCATTTGTTCCCTGGTCTGCAGATAAAGGCTTACTTTCTCTCTATTTTGGACATCTGCAATGAAGGAAGCAATGGTGGCAGATTATTGGGCGTGGCACAGCTTAAGAGTAGCCTGGAATGGTAACTCTCCTATGCATTAGCTGCATCATTTGGGAGTCTTTCTTGGAGACCCAAGATAGACCCCATTTCTTCAACCTATGGGATAAAGTTGTAATGTCCTAATTCCCCTTATTAAATCTATTCTTGCTTATAATACTTAGAGTAGCATCTGTTTTCTATACTCAATCTCTACTGATACATTGAGTCATGGATCCTACTTGTTATAAGATGTTTGCTTGAGAGCATATCTTGTAATTTTTACAGTGAAAAGGGGAGGTGTTATTAAAATTTTACCCCACTCTTCCACAGTAAAAATGTGGGTTTGGGGAGGGATGAAACAGACCTATGAAAAAGTCTTAATACTACTGCAACCATTAACCAATGAGCAAATTAACAAATAAAAGATGCATCAACAATGCTTTCATATTATTTCTGGCTTCTTCAGCTTTCCTTTTCACTTTAATTAATCATGGAAGATGCTTCTACTTTTTAAGTATACCTATTATATACCAGGTCTGCAGCCATAAAACCCTGCTGTCTAATCCTGCCTGCTCTCAGAAGCAAAGAAGGATTTGGCCTGGTTAGTACTTGGATGGGAGACCACCTGGGAATACTGGGTGCTGTAGACTTGGAAGAAAGACCAGGAAGCCCACTCCCAAAACAACCAGTCATCAAAAACCCTATGAATAGCAAAGAAGCACTACCAATAGTGCCCGGCTTGGCACAGTGTTGGGGAGTGTTTCATTCTGTGGTACATTGGGTTGCTATGAGTCAGACCCAACACGATGGCACCTAACAATAACATTATATACCAAAAACAGTAATAGGAACATTGATAAACAATTACTAACCCTTACAAAGATTTTATCAGTAGTTTCATCTCTGTTTTATTCATTGTTTTATTCAGATAAACCCAGGTTCAGAGAGGAAAGTCTGACTGACTCAACATTAACTCATTTCCCTTCTAGCACTTGGCGGCTAACCTGGAACCTTTTCTTTTGCCTTTCATATTAGAAATGCTTTGAAAGTTTCATTAGCTGTTATGGCAAAAAAAAAAAATCAGAAGACCTGATATGAATAGCTCCAAGATTTCCAAGAATTAGGATCTGGGACAATCACTCACCTGTTCTTAACTTCAGTTTCTTCATCAGTAAAGTGAACACATCAGCATCTGCTCTCATGATTGCACAGGGCCTCACAACACTTCATAGCTCTTTCAGCATATACTCAAGTGTTGAAAAGTTTTTAAAATATATGCATCATTTAAGAGTAATCACTTGGAAAAATCAGTTGACCTCTGTGAACTAATTTTTCATATAAAATGGATATGATTGTTGTAAGCACTAAACAGGACATCATAAATGAAGTGCTTAGCACACTTGCTACATGGTAAGTACCTAACAATTTTAGCTTTCATTATTTTTATTATAAATAACATACTCATAAGTTTGTCTGAAACATTTTGATGCAAGTAGCTTCCTCCGAGTCACTGTTCCAAAGGTCAAGGGTATTAATTAAAAAAGGAGGGGGGGGTTATGCTTAACAATGCCCTGAGTATAGATCACCTGCCAGGTCTGACTTGCACCCGGGAGCAGAGATGCGAAACCTACTGCTTATTGGCCCCAGGCTCAGTTTGGAAAATTGCTTTCTCCCTGTCTCCTTGCCTAGTGAGTCAGACTAGTAGATCTTCCCTCCTTTGGTCACTGCCAGTGACTCAGGCCAGAGGAACAGATGCAAAGAGCAGCCCTCCCAAATGGGAGCCTGATCAGATGAGAACTTTATCCCGGGATCACATCTTTCATGTCTAGCCTCGCTGGCAAGCAGACAAACGGATGCCAGACAGCAGCCATATGCCAAAATCCATGGCAGAAACTCGGTAATTACATAGGCTCCACAAGGTTACTTTCTGTTTGCTTACTTTTTTTAAGCCAGAAGGAGTTCTGACTTCTATACCCAATCATAGTAAAGCCCATGCCTAGGTGGACATGAAGTAGTTCCCTGACTGAGGATTTGGGAAAGATGTTTGATTGACAACACTAGGAACCAATCCAAGAAACATTTATTTATTCATAATGAGAAAGCCTTTTGTAGGTAGCACTCAACATAGAGCTCATTTTATTTTATTCTAACACATTTCCTATCAAACAAACTACTGAAGATAGATAGGTTTATTGCACAAAGAAGTAGGGAGCACTGTTGTGGAGCACATACGTGAAGGGAGTGTCTTCCTTGAGTCCCACCATCACATACGAAGTAGGAACAAGTGAGTCCCAGCCGCAGCTAATGATATAGAAATAAAATCACCCAGGATTTTGTATTTCAAGTCTGAGCACTTACAGATAGGGAAACTCAGAAATAATTGTTTTGCAATTAGCTTATCAACTTTGATACAGAGATCCAATGAGAGGTAATGCAGACATTTAAAATCAGGTTGATAAAAATAGGGCCTCTGAGCCAGAAAAAGACGGGAACGTGATGGAATCAGCCAATTCCTTTGTAAGCAGGAAGTGGGGTGAAAACATTAAACCATGTAGTATTTGGTGGTGATTGTTTTTCTTTTCACGTATAAATGCACACATGCTGAATGTGCTGTAAAATGGATTTCGTCACCAGGGACATTATTACCAGGACTTTGGAGACTTTTTGCATAGTCCTAATATGAAATAGGCCTGCAGCCATATCCCTGTGGCATCCAATCCCATCAGATCTCGGAAGCTAAGCAGGGATGGGCCTGGTTAGTACCTGGATGGGAGACCGCTTGGGAACACCCGAAGCTGTAGGCTTGGGAGAAGGACCTGGCAACACCCTCCCAAAAATCAGTCTGCCATTGAAAACCCTAGGAACAGCAGAGAAGCACTGACAATAGTGTTTCCCCTGTTGTACAGAGGGTCGCTATGAGTCGGATACCGACTCGACGACACCTAACAACAACAACAATAACAATATGAAATAATTCCTTCCAAATTTGATATGAAATCCTGTGAACCAGTTCTATCCAAAGGGCAGATTAGCATCTGGATTCCTATACCCAGAGTGTAAGATCTTGTATCTTTTAAATAAGGCTCGCTTTCTGTTTGAGCAGCACTCAAGGTAAGGAAATTTGATGCCTAATTTTCCTTTAGGACCTGGAGTGTCTTGAACGTCTATATACTTTTCTGTGATAGTCTCCAAAACCCTGGGAAAATTGATTTTTGTCAATGTATTATTTACTAGGTATACATACAGTCATGGGTGTTTTTAAAGGAACACTGAACTTGGTAAAAAGCAAGGCTTCTCTTTGAGAAATGCCTTGAGAAGAGGGAGAAAGTTTAAATGCAGCCTCAGCTCCTTGCTGCCCCCTGTTGGCGTGGAGAAGGGCAAGTACAGCATGGTGGGAGGCTGAGAGGGTCCAGCGTCCCACATGGAGGCCAAGGGTAAGGAAAGAAAATGACCGTAATATCCCCCTTCAGTGAGCACCCTGTTGAATATGAAGGAGAATACTGAAGATTACCATTTGTTAAGAAACTACATTACAGCCGGTTGTGGTGGCGCATTCCTAGAGACTAGGGAGGTGGAGGCAAGAGGATTGCAAGTTCAAGACCAGAGGCAGTCTGCGTAATTTAGTGAGACCTTGTCTGAAAAAAGTAAAAAAAATGGGATGGGGTGCAGCTCAGTGGTACAGCACTTGCAAAGGATGCAAGCGTGAGGCCTTGGGTTCAAGCCCCAGTACCGCAAAAAAAAAAAAAAAAAAAAAAAAAAAAAAAAAAAAAAAAAAAAAAAAAAAAAAAAAAAAAAAAAAAAAAAAAAAAAAAAAAAAAAAAAAAAAAAAAAAAAAAAAAAAAAAAAAAGAAAGAAAGGAAAGAAAGAAAGAAAAAGAAGAACTTGGGTTTGAGTTCTGTCACTACTCTGTCATTCTGGGTCTGAAGCCAGATTTGGTCCTTCACTGTTTTATTTATTTATTTATTTATTTGGTACTGGGGGACTGAACCATGCATATACTGTCCCCTAACACTGAGATGCAGAACAGCCCCCTTTTAAAAATTCTTTTTATCTGGAGACAAGGTCTCACTAAATTAAGCAAGCTGCTTCTGGCCTTGAAATTGTGATTCTCTTGCCTTCATCTTCTGAATCGCAGAGATTATCGGTGTGTGTCACTGTACCCAGCATCTTCACTGTTTCTTATCCTCCTCTCCAATCAACAAAGTTAACTGTCAAGATCTCCCCCATTAACCTCTCAGCCTTATTCTACCTAGATTTTCTTCTCCATTTCCATTCATAACAGCTCACCTGAGCCACTTGAATTATCTCCTATTCTTCCTACCATTTATCTCTCCCTATTTTTTGGTGCTATATAATTAGGGCTCCTAAAGTCAATTTGATCATATCACTCCATGATTAAAAAATGCTAAAAATAAAAACCAGTTGTTCTTCATTGCATTCTCAATTGTGGTTATCTTTCACATTGTGGCATTTAAGGTCTTCTAAAATTTGGCCACAATTTTTGCTTCAAATCTAAATTCCAACTAAGAGCTCATATCAAATTATATGTCATACAAACAAAAGGTGTAAGCTCACTAAATAATCCTAGCACTTGGATTTTCCTCATGCTATTATCTCCATAGGAGTTCCTTTTCCCTTGTTTTCATTCAAAATATTCAAATAATATCACTCCTTTGATGTCCATTTCAAATGTCACTGGCTCTGTAAGCTGTTCTACTACTTCCAATCAAAATATGTTTTGCTTTTAAGGACTTCTTTCACAGTTGGATAATAAAAAGGGAGAAATGAGGACAACTGTGTGCAAAATGTATGCTAGCAGCTATATATCATCTCATTTAATCTTCTACATAAATTTAACAGGTTTAGTTAATACTCTCTCTGCACTCTATAGATGAGGAAACTGGCACTCACAGACATTAAGTAGTTTGCTCCATTTCCTAATGTTAATAAGCAATGGTGTGAGAACAAAATCCCAGACAATCTAATTTCCAGTGTGTAATCATTCCCCTGTTCTACATATGTTTGCTAAAGGACAAATTGCCTAATTTCTCTTTAGATACATTTAGTTTGGCCTGATACACCTTTGTTATGTCTACATTTGCATGTACAGATACACAGATGTAATTACTTTTCAACTTGAGAAAGAAGACATAAAATTTGGATTTTAGCTTTTCTTGAAAAAAATCAGAAAACAGAGATATTGCATTCTCCCATGACACTAGTTGGCTCAATCTACATATTGATAACTCTCCTAATACTGGCAAATGTCCTCCAATTTTTGATCGTCTCCACTTTGTCCATTCTAAGCTGCACCATTCTGATGTCTACATATTTGCTGTAATTTCCCTATAAGAGTTTATTGTCTTAGGGTTAGGATCTCTCTCTCTCTTGTTCAATTATAGATTCTTCCCCAGAACATGGCACAGTGCCTCCAACAGGGAACAGAGAGCATTTCAAAAAAGAGGTAACAAACAAAACCACATTTTGTTTTGTGTTATTTTGTTTCAGAGATGTTAGAGTTTGAGTCTCATCTTTACTCTACTAGATGTTGGTCAGATTACTCACCCTGTCTTTGCATTTATTTCTCTTCACAGTGTTTATATTAGATAATGCATGCAAAACAATGATGCAACTAGCATGTAATAGGTGCTCAGTAAATATAACTCATGCTTATTTTTGAAATGTAATGAAATGGAGGTTATTTCCATTAGCACGAGTAGAAGTAGCAAAATGGCACAAATGACAATTAATGGTTTTCCCTCTTATTGAATGGCTCACATAGAGCAATCTTTTTGTCTCCTTTTCCTCATTTTTCACAGGAGAAAAAGTCAATCAGAAGCTGCGAGAGCAGAGAAAAGCAAATCACTCTGGCACCCAAACAACAAAGCAATGTTAGCTTATTTTCTTTGTAAAAAGTCATCTATTCACAAACCTCTTTTATGAAATACCTGTCATAGTCCATTTTATTGAACGTTACTCACTCCACATTTTTTTGGCCTCAAGGTCATTCCATTATCAGTTCCTATATCACCTACAGTATTGGAAATGGACTGGAGGAGACAGAAAGGAAAACACACACACAAATATACAACACACTCACCAGATGGACAGCTCAGATAATAAAGGTGATTTCAGCCCATGGCAGGCGGAACTCGGATCTGTCCCTGCTACAGATGAAACCAGCATCAGTGGCACTTAGTGAGAGATCTAGAAAGACAGCTTGCTATCTAAAGTGCATGGACTTTTATCAGCTTTCAATCTGATCACCAAGTCTTGTCCAACATAAATAAATATATATATATATATATATATATATATATATATATATATATATGTATGTATGTTTTTGGTGTTTGTATGTTTTTAAACATATTTTTCACTTTTTTCCAAAAAAGGAAAAAGAGAATAAACAATAATAACTACATACCAAAAAATACTCTCAAATTTCTCTTTTTATCCTAAAAAACTCAAGACTGGCAGCACATTGTCCTGTTTGTTTTTTTGCAACTCTCATCTCTGGTCATAATGGGATTGGCTTGATTAACTAGTTTCTTACTTGAAGCATTGACCATCACGTGGGGTTGTCTAAAAATAAATTGGAAATGGATAGGTTTTATGGTCTGCTCCTATTTCTGCACAATCCTTTCTCTTTTGCCAGACAAGTAAAACCTCCCACCAAAGCACAAAGACCTACAAGCATATTAAAAGTCAATTGCCTTCGAGATGAAGGAGAGAGGGTGAGCTCTCTATGTTTTAGTCATCAGAATTTTTTTTTTAACCACACATTCTCCTACTGATGATAATGACGACAATGACAGATGGTAATGATGGTGATGAAGGTCATTTTATAAATTAGGAAATCAGAGCATACACAGAATATAGAATTTAAATCAAGATTATACAGCCAGTTAAGTGTTTACCTAGCATTTAAATGCAGGTCTACCTTACATTCATCTGTTCTTTGTTATGGTATTGTTTGGTCCAGGGATTGAATCCATGGCCTTCACATGCTGGGCAAGCCCTCAGCCACTGAGCTCATCTCCAGCCCTGCCTCACACGTTTGATGCTCTCCATTCTCTCCTTTCTTACCCATTCGGTCATTTTCCTGGACTCCACATTTGGAGATTCTGCACCATCACAGAACTCTATTCACTGGTTTCTAAGCATCTGGTGGGCTTTTCCACTTCTAATTCAAAGATCCCTGTCAGCTGAGATTTGAAAAATTATAATAGCTATTTTAAGTGTGTGTCACAAAAAGGGAATTCCTATGTTTAGCTAGAAGTCCTTTCTTTTGAATTTGTATCACACTGACCTGATGTCATACTTCTGAATTAGTGGAACATATGCCCTCAGGTATAGAGAACTCAGAAAGATCTTTTATGTTGAAGATATTTATTTATGATAAATAGGAGTGGCCTTTGCATACACTTGGTCCTGCTATCTAATTCGTGTCAAAAAAAAGGGCTAATAGCCTAACCACTCTACCCTAAAAGCTCCAGTTTTGACATGCATATTAGCTAGTAGCATTGGCTACTAATTCTGACAGCAAATCAGTTTCCTTAGTTACCTGCAGGAACCCTTTGCAGTGAAAATGTCCAAAAATAAGAATATCATCTTTTCAATAATCAAATTTTTATCAATAGAGAGAACACAAATCCCAGTTCTATTATCATCACATGAACAAGAAACTTCAGTCATTTTAAAAATAAAAGCTGTGCTGGCATGTTTGGCAATGTTTGCTTTTACTTAGATGATAATATAACTTGTGGATTTACTTATATTTTTTTACACATTTTATCTATTTTGTCTTGATTTGCCTACAAAAATCGCTAGCATGACCCAAGTTTTCAGCACTTCTCAATGGGATACTGTGACTTGGGCAGACACTTCAAAGGTTATTCCAAACCAGCTGCTAATGACAATGAAACTAATCATTATTTCATGGAAGTGGCACTAAATTGTACAAATTACACTTGTACCCATTATGTAATTGGATTTTTATCAGAATTTATTTGGCAAGGTAAATCACCTTATTTTTATCACATAGAAGATGAGGAAATTGGTATTCAAAGGAGTTAAGCACTTTCCAGTAGCAAATACAACTAACATGGAATTCAAAAGTGCTTTCTGAAGCGGTAATCGGAACTAAGGAAGGATACAGTCCCAGTCTATAACTCTACCTAGATACCTCTTCGAGACAGAGATTTTATACAGGGGTCTTTCAAATATCTCCATGTGGACATGTCACAGTAACTTCAAAGTGGACTTAACCCCCCTAAACCTTCCCTGCCCTTCCATGTCTAATTTCAATAATGGGTACCTCCAATCACCGGCTCATGCCACAGTCTCTTCCTTCCCACTTCCCACCATTCCCATGTGCAGTCATGCATTGAATTCAGCCAATTTTATGTTCCAAATGACTAAAATCCAGTCATAGCTGGGGTTTAGCTCACTTGGAAGGGTGCTGTGCTGGGCTGAGGCCCTGGGTTTGAACCCCAGCACAGCCAAAATGGGAGAAGGAACTAGCAACCCACTCCCAACCAATCCCAAAACAATCAGCCATTGAAAACCCTATGAAGAGCAGAGAAGCACTGATATAGTGCTGGGCATGGCACGCTATTGGGGAGTGTTTCATTCTGTTGTACATAGGGTCAAACCTGATAACAAAATCTGGTCATCCATCTCTACTTCTCTGTTTAAATTATAAGTTTTCTCTTTTTGGGGGGATGGTGGGTGGGGGCTTGAACCCATTGTCTCTTCTAAGTAGAGATTCTACCACTGAGCTACCCCCCAACCCCTGCAATTTTCTCCTCCTGGGGATAAATATAGTTATTTTCCAACTGGTTCTTGATTTCCAACTGCACTACAATTCCCAAATGCCTTACTAATAAAAACCTAAACATTTTCTTCTGAGTTTTTTTGCTTCATAAAATGGAGATAATTATATCTGTTTCTCAGGGTAGTTGTAAGGAAATAATTAGATTATGCATGTCAAAGTGTACAGAATTTTAATCATTGTTTGAGGAAACACAAAAATCTCCTAGACCACTTAAATCTTTAACATCCTCAACTTAGATAATAACGTGTCCACTTTAAATGTTAGGAAACTGGGGTTCAGAACAGTGATGAGATATGCTCAAGGATAGCTGACAAGTGATCCTCAATTTTTAAAAACTTTTTTATTAGTAATTTCTAATGTACAACTCAATGGTTCTCATTATGACACTTCCATACATGCATATCATTGCACATTGGTCATGCTCACTCCTCCCTGACCCTCTCAGGACCCCTCTTCCCATCCCCTCCCTCCCCACCAATGTTTCAGAATTTTTTTCACATGATTCTGATTCTAAATCTGTAAGCTTTTCTTTATAATAGCCTGGACGTCATCTTCTAGGTTGATGTGAGGCCTGTTATGGAGGGTGACCTAGCTAATAGGGTAGAATTTGTTGCATTTTTTTCCAGTCCTGCCATATACCCCTTCTCTTGGTAGTTCCTTCTCAAATCCTTGAGTAGAGAGACTGAACTGAAGCTATAGGTAGAACAGAATGAACCGGATGCTTGAGTTAATGGAATTAATGAAAGTGGCACCTCCAGGCTGCTGAGGAGCACGTCAGTACCGCCGTCACCTCAGATGAGTTATTCTGCCTTGAATCATGTATCTGCAGATTGCTGTTTAACATTTCATTCATGCCACTTATCCTTCAAGCTTCCTAGAACTGTGTCTTATGGCAATGGCAGGGGTATAATAGGACAAACCTAGTCACACAAATTTCTTCAAGTCTTTGATAAAATTATGTCTGCTGACACTCCACTGACCAAATCAAGTCACGTGAAATAGTCCAAAGTCAAGGAGGAGGGAAGTGTACTGTGATCATGGAGTTGGTCAGGACTCTCAAGTCATATGGCAAAGAATGTGGGTGCAGAAAGGAGTAAAGAATTGACTCCTTTAATACAATGGGCCACCAACTGGTGATTTCTCATTTGAGGCTATTAAATATAGTGTTAGCAAGAATATTCGTGTGCATGCCTTTTGGTGACTATGCATATGCATTTCTTTTGGGTATATCCCTAGGGGTGGAATTATTGAGCCATCAGGTGTCCATATGTCTTACTTTAGTTGATATTGACAGTCTTACAAAGTTTTCAAAGGAAATTACACTGTAACCAGCACTGTGTAACATTTTTAGTTATTCTGTATCTTTGTCAACACTTGTTACCATTTATCTTATTCATCTTAGTCCCTCCATTAAGTTAAAATGGGTATGCATTGTGGTTTTCCTTTGGATTACTCAAATGAATGTTAATCATCTTTTGTAAAGTGACTATTCCTGTCTTTTAAGAATTCCTCATATTTTTCTTAATGATTTGTAAGTCTAGTTTATGCATTTTAGATGCAAAGCCCCCTTTTTTAGATCTATGTATTATAACTCCCACGTGTTTGTCAGCTTGTCATGGTGTGGCAGCTTGTGTGTTGCTATGATGTTGAAAGTTACATCACTGGTATTTCAGATACCAGCAGGGTCACCCATGGTGGACTGGTTTCAGATGAGCTTCCAGACGAAGACAAATTAGGGAGAAGGACCTGGAAGCCCACTCCCCAAACAATTAGCTATTGAAAACCCTGTGAATAGCAGAGAAGTACCATCAAATATAGGGCTGGAAAGTGAGCCCCCAGCCTGGAATCCATTCAAGAAATGACTGGGGAAGAGTTGCTTTCTCAAAGTAAAATTGACCTTAATGATGGGAATGGAGTAGAGCCCCTCAAACATCCTTTTGCTGATGTGGCGAGACTCAAAATGAGAAGAAACATAGTGTCTGCAATATGGGACTTGTTCTGTTGTACATAGGTCTGCTACGAGTCAGATCCGACTCGAGGGTGCTCAACAACAACATGTATTATAAATAACTTCTTATACTCTGTGGTTTGCCTTTTCAATCACTTAAGAATCCAAATTCACAACACAAATGCAGTCTAATTTATCAATGTTTTCTGTATGGCAAGTTGTTTTTTATGACTCAGAAATGTTTTGACTATGCCAAGATTATGGAGATCGCCTCTTAATGTTTTTTTCTGTTTTCATGTTGTTGTTTCTTTAAAAGTCATATTTAGATCTATAACATTTATGGAAGACACTTTTCTTTCCCTCGTGCACTGCAATGCTATTTTTCTCATACATGAAGTTATTTGAAACATGCAGATCTGATTACTTAGTTATCTAATGCATTTTACTGATATGTTGTCTTTGCAACAATATCACAGTTTCTTAATTACTTGAGCTTGATAGTAGGTCCTTTTGTATGGTAATATATATCCTTCACCTTTGTTTTCCCTCAAGCTTTCCTTGGACCTATCCTTTGATATGTTTAATACAGAAGGAGTTGATCATATTAAAGATGACTAAACTTTAAATCCTAAGATGGTAGACAGATAACACCTGCCTTCTGTCCCAGAGTAAAGGGAAGCCTCGATTAGGGGTTTAGAACTCACATTGAATAGATAGAAACAGTGATAGGTTAGATTGGGAGATAGAGGATGAAACTGGATGGACACTGAAATTGAGCATTTGGCTTCTGAGGAGCTACACAGAGGTCAGTAACAGGACCGCCATTCTGCCATTTCGCCATCACACAGGTGGCAGGATAGAATCCCGGAGACTCGGAGGGGCACATACCCACGGGAGCCGGACCCAACATGGAATGCAACCTTGACATCACATTGTCACCCCGCCCACGGGACACAAACTACAAGTTTCGGGTGAGTCAGTTTGAGGTGGCACACGGAATCACTATCTTTAGTGACATATGTCCTGCAGTCTGAGACGCTGGGCTGTTGTAGGTCCCTCACACGAGAAAATAGGGATCAGATCCACGAGAGTAGATACTCGAGGGTACGGGGAGTAATCACGGAGGGAACTGGGAAACCTGTGCCAGCGGTATGCATCCAGAGCTGAAACGCAGCTCCCTCCCTCCTGTTGTGGTGGGACAGTCATGCAGATGCAATCTCCACAGACATAGGGGCACACATACGCCTGGATCCCAGACACACCAGAGGGGATCCTAAGTCATCCCACTGCACTGTGGAGAAAGGTGAGGCCTGCGGAGGCGGCTGAGCCCTACATGGAATGAGAGCTCCTTTTTGGCAGAGTCTTGCAGGACAATTAGACACAATAAGAACAGTTTCGAGAGCAATTGCCAGGCATGGCAGAACTACTACAGACTCTCTGGGGGGGGGGGGCATTGAATATCATCCTGCACCTAAGAGGATTTGGTCCTCCTAAGTGGTCTCCCAAGTGGGCGGAAAGCCCTGCAATTAAAAAAAAAAAAAAAACAGAGAGAAAAAAAAAATCCACAATAGCAGCCATATTCCCTCCATGCTATAGGCTTTGGGCCGGAAATCTCTGATTTGGGGAATTGGCGCCTGAACTAGGTGGGACAGGGAGAACCCCAGGGAGGACCCCACAGGCTCCACTACTTCTCAAAGAATACAATAGACACAGAATATTTTGTGGAACCATCTCTTTGGTCACCCAGGATATTGTGGGGCAATCCACCATTTTCTACATAATAGGCAAAATCTCTATAGACTGAGACAGATTGCTCCTGCAGATTGTGTGAAAACACTGCCACCCTGAGTTCGGGAGGGAGCACTGTTTCCTGCAGTATCAACTTCACCCAGTGGAACTGGGTGCCCACAGTGCACATTCCACCTGCAAGAACATACAAGGGTTTTTTTTCTCTTTTCTTTTTCTTTTTGTATGGGGATTTGAATCGAGGGTCTTGTGCCTGTTTGCTTTGTAGGTGCTGGACCGCTGCACTGCGCCCCCAGCCCATATATTTTTATTTTACTTTTTGAGGCAGGGTCTCGCTGGTTTGCACAGGCTGCCTGTGATCTTGGGCTTGCGATCCTCCTGCCTCTGCCCACCAAGCCGCTGGGATTGAAGGTGTATACCACCGCACCTGACTACAAGCGATTTTATATGTAGGTGGGAGCATGTATGCCTGAGATTTTTTTATTTTCTTTTTTATTTCTATTTTCTTCCTTTCTTGTTTTACTCTCTTCCCTCTTTCTATTCTCCTTCTCTTTTTCTTATGCTATATATGCATCCTTATATTAATTATTTTACCATCAGAGCCCCTACACGTCTGTCAGTTTGACACACTGTGGGGGCTTGTGTGTTGGGATGAGGCCGAGAGCTCTGCCACTGTAACCTCGGACATGAGCAAGGTGACCCATGGTGGACAGGTTTTCAGCTGAGCTTCCAGACTAAGACAGACTAGGGAGTAGGACCTGGTGAGCCACTCCTGAAACAACTAGCCATTGAAAACCCTATGGATAGCAAAGAGACACTGTCAGATATAGTGCCAGAAAATGAGGCCCCCAGGTTGGAAGGCACTCAAAAGACTCCTGGGGAAGAGTTGCCTCCTCCAAGGAGAGTCTACCGTGATGATGGAAATGGAGTAAAACCCCAGGGTGCTCAAAGTGCTGATGTGGCACGACTCAAAATGAGGAGAAACAACTGTAAACATCCATTAATAATTGGAACATGGAATTACATAGTATGAATCTAGGCAAATTAGACATCTTTAAAAGAGAAGTGGAGCGCATAAACATTGACATTCTAGGCATCAGTGAGCTAAAATGGACCGGCATAGGCCATTTTGAGTCAGACAATCATATGGTCTACTATGCTGGGAATGATAAACTAAAGAGAAATGGGGTTGAATTCATCATCAAAAAAGACATTTCAAGATCTGTCATGAAATACAATGTTGTCAGTGATAGAATAATATCCAT
>VMDO01014677.1:0-53515 GCA_007922755.1 Pedetes capensis | reverse complement strand
GTACTGGGGGTTGAACCCAGTGCCTTGCGCCTGCATGCTTTGCAAGTGCTGGACCACTGAGCTGCACCCCCAGACCATTTTTTTTTGTTTTTACTTTTTTTGAGACAGGGTCTCGCTAAATTATGCAGACTGCCTCTGGTCTCGAACCTGCGATCCTCCTGCCTCCACCTCCCAAGCTGCTGGGATTATAGGTGTGCACCACCGTGCCTGGCCCTACACCTTTCTTCTTGAAGACAAGTCAGAGTTCTCTGACTTCAGGAAGCAGATGGCAGATGTGGATTGTGTGCACTTGTCAAGAGCTCCTGGCGGTGTTCTTCGGTTTGGTGGGGCCTTCATCTCTACGCTCAAGTCTGTCACCTTTTCCAGACCTAGCAAAGTTGACAAAGAAACCTAGACTTGTAAATTTGCAATCTTGTGTCCTTCTCGAATTGAGAGGAAGGAGAAAATTTTATATGCCAATTGTCTGTTTTCAGTTTTGATTACACACTTTCAGAGTCTGGGAGAAAATGGAGGCAACCAAAGTAGAGTTTTTCTGATCATAGCATCATCTTTCATTCTATCTCCTACCACTCCCAAGAACACCCTGCTGTGCGAAAGCCCTGGATTTGAGAAAAGAAAACAGAAGATTCTCACAGCAGAGCAAAGGCAAGGCTTGCTGGGAACAGGGAGAAAGGAAGACATTTTCCCTAGTAATGCACGATCAAAATCCTGGAGCAAAGACTACAGATTCTGTCTGAGACTGAATTTATCCTGTGTGTAGTAGAAAGAACAAAGGAAGGCCTTTGAATCAGACTGAATTTTGATTTTATTACTTAAAATGTGTAAAACATTGGGTAAGCTGATTTATCCAGCTGTTCCCACATTTTAGCATTAGGACCCTCAGAAGGCTGCAATACACATAGATTTGGGGCCCTGCCCCCAACATTTCTGATTCAATAAGCCTTGGACAAGGCTCAAGATTTTGCATTTCTGGTTAGTTCATGGGGATTAGCCTCTTGAGAGCTCTGATTAATCTGAGTCTCAATTTTTTTCAGGAATGGAATACTACCCACATCACAAGATTATTGTGACAGTAACACCCATTTGTATCTAGTACTTATCATGTGCCAGCTAGGCAATACAGGAAGCAGGTTTATATCATGTAATTTATATAGAATGGATTTCCTATGCAGAATGTGCTAAGTCAAGCAGCGAAGAACAGTAGAGGCAGGATGACCCTTAACCACACCCCTGTGCCACCTGTGGAAATTGAATGCGATCACAGGAAGGTGTCTGTTATGTTTGCCACATGGTGCTTAATATATCTGTGAGTGTTGGCAAATTTTTTTTTTTTTTTTTTTTTTTTTTTTTGGCGGTACTGGGGGTTGAACCCAGGGCCTTGTGCCTGTATGCTCTGCAAGTGCTGGACCACTGAGCTGCACCCCCAGCCCATTTTTTTTATTGTTTTTTTGAGACAGGGTCTCGCTAAGTTACGCCGACTCAGTCTGGTCTTGAACTTGTGATTCTCCTGCCTCTGCCTCCTGAGCCGCTGGGATTACAGGCGTGCGCCACCGCGCCTGGAGATGAGTGTTGGCAATTTTGAGATATCCTGTTTTGAGATGACCCGGAGAAAGGAAAATAATAAATAAAATAAATAAATAATAAATAAATAAATAAATGGTATGGAAATAAATGGTGTGGAAATAAATGGTGAAGCACATGGGTTCCAAGTGGCTTCTTCTGTCACACGGTACCAGGCTGGTGGTTTGGCTTCCTGAGTCCCCTTCATTCTTCTGGCTAATCGGAATAGGCAGAGAAAAGGACTAGTCATGGAAGACATGGTGTTCAGGGGTTTCACCAAACCACGCTCTCTGCCTTGATTTATCATGGTTAAAGCTCCTAGATTTCTCTTTTTCAGGTTGAGAAGAACCCTGACTCTGAAGCAGATGAAGCAGTGGCACATCATCCAGATGGGCCCTGGCTTGGCCGGGACGGAGGGTCACCTAGAGCAGAACCTCGGCTCTCCCTCCGCAATGTGCATCCCCTGAGGTGTAACGATATTCGCCTGAGCCTACTGTATCTGACTAATATAATAATGAGACTCAAATTATCACTTGGTAAGACAGATAACTGCCCTGAAGAGAAAGATGGGAAAAGGTCCAGAAGATCCCGGTTATTTGCTGAGTCATCTTGCCTTTAATGAATGTCTGTTGAATGATTTTTAGGCAAGTGGGTATTGCTTCCAGGAGGGGGGACCTCAAATCACAAACTTTTATTGACAATAAATTGGCACTTTTATGTTTACAGGCTTGTAAGCTTCAAACAGCCCCAAACCAACCTTGAATTAAAGAAAAAAAAAAGTCTCCTGCTTTAATAAGTACCATCATGAGTAAGGAAAATGGTAACTTTTTATAGATGACATTGTGACTGGTATCCTCGGTATTTGGCTGGATTTGGAAAATAATGACTTTTAACTCAAGTCTTTCAACTGATAATTTTCACTTTCACCTTGAGAAACATTACTAATGCCACCTGAACAAATTCAGTGAAAGTTAGAATACAAAAATATGACATAGAAAACATAGAAAAGTTATAGGGACTTTTTTTTTCCTAAAGAAGGAAATACATCAGAATCTAGTTTTTTTATGGTTGTAACTGGAACTACTCCAATTCCTCAGGATTTAACAGCCGTTCCCTTGAGAATACAATCTGGATTGACAAGGACGGGGGAATGTTATCAACAGGAAGTGGCTCATTCTTCTGTGACTAGGTCATTAAAATGAAAGCATACACACACCTACCTCTGTACCTATATCATTTACTTTCCATAAATAATTACATATTGAAGGTTAAGATGTAGGAGAAATACAGACGAGACAACATAAGGGACAAAATAGAGCCCTTTTCATCAACAATGATGCCACCATAGATTCTGAAGAAGATGTTCTGGCCCTTCATGGACTAAATTTTTCCACCTCTATTCATTATTTCCAGATGTTATAGGGATTATTAGGACAATGTTAGCAAATGCATCTGGAGCTGGCTGGGAGGAGATGGTACTAGAAATCAAAGCATGATTATGTTCTATAATTTTTATAATCTAAGCGTTATCTGACTTCTCTACAGACAGACACACAAGTAGCTGATCCTCGTGCCTGTGAAAATCTCATGGCCAGTTACTGCTCTGTATTCATTCACTGGAAACTTTTGATGTTTTTCATCTACATAGTTTCTAATCTTTCTGAGAAATAGAGGAAGCACTCATGCTTTTACCGTTTATATTTAGTGCTTCAATTGTGTGATCCCACCTTCCCCTCCCCCCCCTTTCCACTTTGCAGATCCCACAGGTGTCTGATCAGACCTGTCAGGTGGGTCTCTGTTTGCCTGTCATTTGGGAAGTTGATGGTCTCACCTGGGCATGGCTGATTGCACAAAGCGGAACAGGGGTTAGTTTGAATTGCAGGTGTGAGCAATCAGTGTAGATCAGCACTAATCCATCAGCTATTAGAACCACCGAGCCGCTGCACACACAGCAGAAAGGCCGAAATGCTGAGTATGACTGTGGCAGTATGAGTCGTCAGTAGTTTCCAGAGCTGAGGGATTTGGCATTTGCAGAATGTGCTCTCCACGAGTCTTACAATGACACTTCTTTCCTGCGGCTTCCTTCTGTTCATGGCTGCACAAAAAAGGACGGCAAGAAGACAAATGAGATCAAGCTCTGAGAGCTTCTGCCCACAGGAGACAGCAATGCCCAATGTCCAACACGAGGGAAAGCTCTCAGGCTATGGAATTTGGGGGCCCAATATCCACGCTATCATTTATTTTTAGTCTGATCTTGGATTACTCTCTTGTTTTAACTAAGCTTTACTCCTTCATCTACAAAATAGAGATAACACTCCATAGAGTTATTATTCCTGATACACAGCGGGTACTAAATGCATGTTAGTTGTTGTTACTTTTATATTATTATTAGAGAGTAGGTACATGCTAAGTGACATAGAGTAAGAAAGGGACACACTACTGTCAGTCTGGGAGGCCAAATATGCTTCTGGGGGGTGAGATATGAAGAACTGGATTCTGAAGACTCACAGGACCAGAAGGCCATGCCATATCGCAAGACTGTTCCTGGACAAGTGAAGAGTTTATTTGGGTGGGTGTGACAATTTGGAGATAAAAGATCGGTGGGGTCCAGGTTTGTCAAAGACTGTGCTCTGTTAGGGGTGTTCTTTTCAAAACAAATTCTGAGACATGAGCGTCCCAGCAGCCATTTGCCACAAGGTTCCATTGTAAATACTTCCCCTGTGATCCACCTGGCAGGCAAAGGGCCCATGAGCATAGGAAGACACAGTTTGTCTTCCTGCTGGTAGGCCTGACCCACCATTCGATGTACATTCCTTGGTCAAAGAGCGTATTAGGTGTAATTTCTATGTGGGAGTATGTGGCTTTGTTTAATTTTTTTTAATTGGAAATTTTTAATGTATAACTTAATGTGATTCATTCTGACATGCATTTCATTTTGACACTTCCATATGTGCATTTTGTTGTACATTGCACAGATAAGTTCCCCCTTACCCTCTTGTGCACTTCCTTCCCCCGTTCCCCTCCCAGCCAAAGACCTCTCTTCCATTTGCTTGTCTTTTTGTGGTAATATTTTTCTATATAGCCTTAGATCCCAATTATGTTTAAGATCAAAACTTTTTCTGTAGTGAACTGTCTTTTTACATTGTCAGTACTATTATATTTTAATACTGCAAACATGTAGGGTCTGTGAACGCACTTATGCATTGTCTCAAAATATAGGTCATAAGCCTGGGACTTCCAGAACCTGAAGGTAGCTTAAGAGTGAGATACACAGAAAGTTGACAGATGAGCAAAGTTGATTTGCCACATTGTCAGGTAGAAAGAGTAACAGATGAGATCAGGACACCTTTGTCATTTATTAGTGAAGAGACCATGAGGAAACCTATTCATTTCTTGGACCACAATTGCCATATTTATAAAGCTGAGATGTTATTGTGATTATCAGCAAAAAATCAAAGTTTTTATTCTAAGCTTTTTTCTTAGGCAAGAAAAACCCTTTAAGTCAATTAATCCAATGCAGACTGCAAAGGTATGAATGAAAACTAAAAGCAGAAGGGCGCAGGCAGGTGGGTGAAGGGCCAAGAATTCAGGGTGATCTCCCTCCTGCTCCCACTCAGAGTAGATCAGGAATGGACTCCAAGACCTCTGTGGGGCTGATGTCCAAGCTTGATGGACCACAGGATTGCTGAGATTGCTCCATGCTTTCAACATGCCACTATCCTGCAACGGATTAAATGAATGGGACAGCAGAGGGCATAGGCATCAACTTTCCACTAATTTGATCAAAAAATTTTAGAAAATAAACATATCCCCCTGAGCCCCTCTTTTAGAAGATTGCATAATATTTTCTTGTATAACAGTTTCTATTCCTGCTTCATTTTAAAATGGCAATGATCTAGTACCAAGTGCCCCGAGAAAGAGTATCAAACGCTATCTGACGGCACATTGGAGATGCTCCTCCTCAGATAGGGAGCTATGATTGTTAGGAACAATGCTGAAGTGCCTGGCATTGGGAAACGTAAAGGAGACTTTCCTCAGCAGCAGAGAAAGCTTCCCCTACTAAAACTCCATGGAATGTGAGCAGGCACAGCCACACGGAAGGGCAATTCTCCAACCCTGAGAGGTGTGAGGAAACAGGAGAGATGCTGGAAGACGATGCCATCTGAACCCTTCAAGAACATCCCTGTCCATCGCTGCTCCCGTGAGAGCTGTTAATACCAAGCTAGAGAAGATGACGCGTTCACACAGGGGCTTGACAGCCTCCTCCCACTGCCACTCCTGGCCGCCGACATTCAGTGGACAGGAGAGCGCCTTGGCTGTCTCTAACGCGGCAAAAAACTTGGACCACACTTGAAGCAAGATGACCATGAGAGCACCACATAATGAACGCCTCGTAGACTTAGAAATGGGAGGAGGACCCGGCAACCCACTCCCAAAAAATCAATCTGCCATTGAAAAGCCTGCAGGCTGGGATTTAGCTCAGTTGGTAGAGGCTGTGCTGCAGTCTCTGAGGTCCCAAGTTCAATTCCCAGCACTGCAAAAATGAGAGAAGAACCTGGCAATCCACTCCCAAGGCAATCCCGAAACAGTCAGCCATTGAAAACCCAAAGAGGGTCGCTATGAGTCAGATACCGGCTTGACGGCACCTAACAACAACAACAACAACATTGAAAAGCCTATGAATAACAGAGAAGCATTGACAATACTGTTTCACCTGTTGTACATAGGGACACTATGAGTTGGACACCAACTCCACAGCACCTAACAACAAGACTTAGAAATCACACCCTGACCACTCGCTGCCTGCTGTCATAGAACATCTGGGGCCAGCTGGCGGGCTCCATCTCAGAGGAGCAGCCCTGCTGTCCAGAGGATTCCCATGGCCCTCCAGGGCCACTCAAACTTGGCTTCTGCAGCTGGGGAGCCCCTGCGCCTCGCGAGAGGTCATGGTCTTCTCCTCTGCGCTTCATTTAGTCTCAGGCGTACAATAAGCTGTTTTTATCCTGGAAGATTTATCTTCAGAAAGTCTCACGTTCATCAATAATCCCGTGAGAGTTTTACTTGAAATTCTAATTCCAAATTCTGTACTAATATTGAATGACTACACTTTGGGCATCTGCATGTAAATTACTAGATATATTTTAAAAGGAAAACAAAGAAGATGTGACAAACAGAAAAGCCAAAAGCAAGCTAAATTCTGTATGGTCCTTCTATCTGGAGCGATAACTGCATTTTTCCTGCTGTGCAGGGATATTCTAATTCAAATCCTTATAATTCAGGAAGTTCCCCACCCATTCCAGTCCTTCATTTCTTCTTCTGTAAAAACAGTTTCATTTAATTAACTCGCAGAATGGTTGTAAGATGAAGACAATATCTAGGTTGGTTTTCTTTCTTAGCATAGTTCCTGGACTATGTGAAATAACAAGTGGTATCTTTATTATTGTCATTTAAAATCTTTATTCACTAATTGATTGATCTCGCTGGCGATCAAGTCTGAACCATGGAGTCATTAAACACAGACTGCTTATCTGAGCTTCTCTAAAAGATTTATCCAGTCTATGGCTGGAGATTAGACCAATTGTCTATACTGAAAGCACATAAGCAGTGGGCCATAGTCAATCATCTAATGATTCTGTAAATGGGAAGTGAGAATGCATTCATGCTGTTGTTGTTGTTTGGTGTCCTTGAGTCAGGTCTACCTCATAGTGGCTCGATGTGCAATGGAATAAGAAACGCTCCCCAACACTGTGCCATGCCCAGCACTATGTCAGTGTTTCTCTGCTATTCATAGGGTTTTCAATGACAGATTGTTTTTCCCAGATTGTTTCAGGAGTGGGCTGCTATGTCCTTCTTCCATTTTTGGGGTGCTGGCAAACGAATTGAGGCCCTTAGAGAGCACAGAGTAGCACTCTACCAACTGAGCTAAACTGTAGCCCCAAGAATGCATTGCAAACCTTAAATAAACAAATACTAAACAAGTTACTATAATAAAGACATCCCTGGGAAGTGGTTTAGTCCTTTTGGATGCTATTGAAATGCAGTTTGGTTCAGGCCAATTTATTTATTTATTTATTTAGTGGTGCTGAGGATAAATCCAGGGCCCCCAGCATGCTAGACAAGCTTTCTACCACTGGAGCTATAGCCCTAGTCTCAGAGACCTATTTTTAAAACACACAAAATTAATATTAAGCAAAGTGATATTAGTGAAGTCACTGTAGCTTAGTGCTAATGTGGGCACAGCTTGTTGTTAGTAGGTGCCACAGAGTCGGGTCCAACTCAGAGCAACCTTCATAGAATTTTCAATGGCTGGTTGTTTTGGGATGGCTTCGGGAGTGGATTGCCATATCCTTCTCCCGTTTTTGCTGTGTTGATGATCAAACCCTAGTCCTCCAAGAGTGCAGAGCAGAGCACTACCAACTGAGCTAAACTCCAACTTCGGACAAAACTTAGGTAGCTAATTCTACCCAGAAAGGTAGGCTTGAAGAGCTCTCTCCTCTCTATTCTTTTGATCCCTGTGCTGGCTATGAAGTTTTTCTTAGTTTGTGTGGAAAAAAAAATACTCAGAAAAAGATTGCGAGGCATTTCTTTCCTTCAGTGTATTTTTTCAGCCAAAGCATAAGACCTTACTTAGATGACTAGCAATTAAGGAATTTTTGTGGTTTATTTCCTGATCTAACCGCTGACTTCTGAAGAAAGCAATTCTGACAAGCTGGAGTAAACCTGGATCTTACCAAAACTAGAGGGCCAACAACATTTTTGAAAGATTTTCATGGAAAAGTCAGGCTGGCATTTTAACAATAAAATCCTTCTTTTCTTAAGCTTGCTTTTTTAAGAGCACACGGACCCTTTCCCCCTCCTAGATATTGCTTTTGTAGACAGCAAACATTTTTCCTGCACATTAACTTCAAATTTTAATGACACTGGAGACCTGCGGTAGAACTAGAAGTCAGGTGAGTAGCCAGATCAGTGGCGACGAGCCTACGTATTCTGCAGTAGGACGTGGAGTTAATGAAACCCTTTACTTACAAAGGTCTCAGCATCGTTTCTACAAACTTGATTTTGTTGCTCTGTAAGCATTCGTTCAATGGGAATTTAAATTTTAATTCTTTTCCAGCATCATTATAAGGAAGAAAATAACTTAAAAAAATCCATTTTCTCAGAGGAGAAACTCAGAGATGTCACGTTCTGTGTCAAGATGCAGAGCTGCATCCTCCTGAAGGTCAGCTCAGCTGGGTAGTGGTAGCCTCAGGTGGGCAGGAATCAGCAGCTCAAGTGCGCCCCCGAGGATAAGACGCTATCATGCTTCAGCCAGCCATGGAGGGTATTGGCTTCATCCTAGGAGTTCCTTATGGCCAAGGCCTGCTGGGGCTCAGGAGAGGAACGTGGCCATCTTAGATCCCTATTCTCTGCAGAGGTCCTGAGCTTCACTCTGACTGCACTGGCTTAGTCCTGGCCTAGGGACACCAGGAACCATGTCCACAGGCCAGGAGAATGCAGGTTGCCCCATGGTCTAATTAGAGCCACAAGCTCCATATCTGGAACCCTGAGCAGAGTCAGCTTCCCCCAGAGCACATGGTCTGAGACTGGGGGAAAAGATATTTTCTTGAAGTGGATGCCAGGCAGAAAACTCAAGCAGAAGCCCAGGGACATCATTGATGTTGGTCACTAATTCACATGGCCGCACTTTAGGGAAACACCGCTGAGGGTGGAAGCAGAGTGAGAGCTGGGCGGGTGGGAAGTGATAATGAGGAGCTGTTGGGGAGATTCTGAGCAGAAATATGACAGACTCAAAATGGCAATGTAGCCATCTCCCATAACGATGGTCAAGATGATGACAACGACGACGATGGCATCCTGCAAGACTAGGGCTTTACAGTTTTCAAAACACTTTCACTTTCTTGAGACTTTGAGAGATAGGAGGGGCAAGAAGTGTATATATTTTACAGATGAAACAGGGGTCCAACAAATTATTTGCAGCTAATGGACAGAGCAAAGAGGATGATTCAAGGCTTAACTTTTGATATATATCTTTTTACACTGTAGTATCATTTCTAATATAAATGACTATAGCAATTACATCAAAGCAGATTATCCAGTGTTTGAAGATTTTCCTAATTTGTTCACAGAATATTTGTTGAATGCCGGCTATCTGCCAGGCATTATGTTAGGTGTTGAGGCTCCAGAGAATTAATACCATATAAGCCACATTATGTGTCATCAGCTAAATGAAATCACAGGGTGGTACAACTTTAATCTAGTTTTGAGAGAGGTAGAGGGGAAGTTCAGGCAGGCTCATGGGGCAGAGAGTAGCTCAGCTAAAACCTTAAAGACAAATAGGGTGAGCCAGATGAAAGGATGGAGGGAAAAGTGTGGGGAGGGAGCAAAGCTTTTTCAAAGAAAGAACAGCATGTATAAAGGTCCTGGGGTGGGAGAATGGCATGGAGGAAAGCTGGCCAAAGTTGACTGTGGCCAGAACACCAAGAGCTGTGGATTGAGTCCTGGAGACAAAGAAGCTGGAAAGATTGGTTGTGGCCACCCCACAAAGACTCTTGAAGGCTTTGGCTTTGCCCTGAGGGAATGGAAGGCCACAAAAAAAGCTTTAGAAAGGCTGCTCGGCTTATGGAATGGAAGGTGGCAAGGGCAAGAAGAAGAAATGGGTCAGAAAGCCTATTCTGTTTCAGTCACAGAACAGTGAGGTGATGGTGCCTGAATTAAGGCAGTGTCAGAGGAAGGGAAACAAACACTGGGATTTGGGAGACCTTAAAATTGCAAGCTTACAAAACATTATCTTACCCAAGGAAATAAAAAGCAGTGTCCATTCAGAACACTTAGTTTTACTATTTCTTCATTTGTTGTTGTTGTTGTTGTTAGGTGCTATTGAGTCAGGTCCAACTCACAGCGAACTGTGTACAAGAGACGAAACACTCCTGACTCTGTGCCATGCCCGGAACTATTGTCAGTGCTTCTCTGTTATTCATAGAGTTTTCCATGGCAGATTATTTTTTGGGAGTGGGTTGCCGGGTCCTTCTCCCAAGCCTGGTGTTCCCAGGCAGTCTCCCATCCAAGTACTAACCAGGCCTGACCCTGCTTAGCTTCCAAGATCTGATGGGATCAGACGCCACAGTGGTACGGCTGTAGGCTGTAAAACACCAAATAGCCCTAATTTATTACTTCTACTTGATTAGAAAATTCTTTAATGCTATTTTGTTCCTGAGTATAGACAAACCAGACAAAAAAATATAAATGGGGCAGCTGGACAATCTTCTTTGACTGGTAACTGGCAAAATAAGTTATAATAGAGAGTGAAAAACAGAATACTTTGAGACTTGAAAAAGTGTAGATTTCCCTTTATTTTTGCCTGTAGTTGTGTTAGGAGTTGCAATACGAAAACATGAGTCATGCCTTTTGTATTCTGAATATTATTCAACTGGAATCTGACTCAGAGGAAAACTGCTGGGATACTCAATTTTATAGCACTTTCCTTTAGGCTGAAAGCATGTTATTCTACTCTATGTGGTGTCAAAACTGATATTTCTAACATGTAGATTACCTGGTTTCTGTAGATAGATATCTTGATTAATTTTCAAAGTTAATTCAGTATTCTAAACTTTACTGTGACAATATAAGAGGGTACATGTCCACTTGAATTGATTTATATAGAGTAATACCCCACTTATTTAGTTTAATTGGGGGAATGAAGTGTTTCAAAAAGCTAGTTGTTTACAAATAGCCCAAGAAGGGGGTAACCTCAGGATGAACAGCCCAACTTTAATAGTACTGGAAATAATTATAATAACACCAATAAAACCAAAGAATGGTAATAATACAGATGTGCTAGAAAATTCATGTAATAGTACTGACAATGTAAAAAGAAAGTTCCCTACAGAAAAAGTTTCGATCTTAAACATAATTGGGATCCAAGGACATAAAGAAAAATATCACCACAAAAGGACAAGCAAATGGAAGAGAGGTCTTTGGTTGGGGGTGGGGGACGAAGGAGGAAGTGCACAAGAGGGTAAGGGGGAACTTATCTGTGTAATGTACAACAAAATGCATGTATGGAAATGTCACAATGAAATGCATGTCAGAATGAATCACATTCAGTTGTACATTAAAAATTTCCATTAAAAAATGTATACAGGAGAACTGGGTATGTAGCTCAGTGGTAGATCACTTGCCTAGCATAGCAAGCCCTGGGTTCCATCCCCAGCACCATAAAGAAAAGATTTGTTTTCATATACTTAAAAAAGGTCGTCATCAACAACAACAAAACAAAACAACAACAAAACAAATAGCCGAAGATCACATCGTAGATCATGCTCGTCCTCAGTGGTACTTAAACCCCAGGCTCAAGTCAGTATCCCCTTTCCTGAAAAGCCTTTGCTGACCTCCCTACAGGCCCTGGGCAGAGTGTGTGCTCCTTCCTCTGTGTTGCTGCGCTATCTTGTGTTGTAAGCGTCTGTTTTACTCTTCAAATCACCCTTCTTCAGCGCCTCCGTGCTGCCATCTGCCCACTAAGTCACTGAGATCCAGGACTCCGTTGTTCTCACCTTGATCATTCCAATATCTATGTCATGGGTCATAAACTAGGGATATTTTTACCACACACTTGAAGCCATTTAAAAATAGACCATACATTTCCTTTTAAACAAAGTTTATTTTAAGAAGTAATCAAAAGTGATCCCTTCAGATCATTAAGCACTGCAGAGATCTAAGCTCTCCTAGCTGGTGCCCCTCAGCCTCACCATCCAAGGATGAGCTGTGTGGGCGTGGGTTCCCTTTAGCAGACTCCCGGGATCGCATGCGTTCTGGGAGTCAGATTTCTAGAGCTGTCTCAGAGTCCTCTGGGGTCCAATGAGCTGACTCCCAGGTGTCTGCTCCTCAGTGCTTCAGTGACCCTCAACGCATGCCATTTCCAGTGACCACACCCAGGTCCCTTTTCTGTTTCTTCTGTAGTTGAGGCAATTGCTGGCTTTGGGTTTCAGAGCCATCACCATCCCTTCCTCCCAGAACCTAAGCCACCTGGTCCCGACACATCTCATGACATATTTTGGTTAGTCTCATTACTACTTATTTCTCACATGCTTGTCTTTAAACCTTTATTTTTAGGACTTATAAAGAGATCTGATGAGGTTTTCTCCTAATTGTTGCTACCTTCCAAGATGTATATCATAACAGCATTTTTCAAAATATGGTCTACCGAGTACCATGCCTCCGAGGAAAAAGTGCCTCAAAATTGTGCTCTATATTTTCATTTATAGCGTGTCTGAATTTGTATTAAAGTAAAAGTAGCAATCGTAATAAGCTGAGTAGTCTGTTAGTAAGTAAACTTAGATTGTGGTCCACTCAGAGTTTGTGATACCTCCCTTGCCTGTTTAAAGCCAGCCTGTTGCACTCCACCTGTGGTGCTAAAAGAGCCGTACGGAGGTTAAGTGAATCTTTTGCAGTTACTTTGAGGAATGCTCCTGCTTTTCCAATGCCACTTTCCACGTTCTGTCTAGATGAAACTTCTCATAGCTTTAGGTGATATCTGTAAACCCACCACTTCCAAACTGAACACTGTGGCCCAATCTCGCTTCTGAATTCAGACCCATCTATTCAATTACCTACTTGCTGTCTCGAACTCTATGGGGGCAAAGCTTTTCATGACTGAAATCTAATTCTTGATTTCCATCCCAACATCCAAAGCCTGTGCTTCTTCAAATCGTCCTCATTCCTAAGAGCAGCATTACATTCACTCATTTTCTTAGGCAGAAAACCTAAGAGCCATCCCACATTCCTCTCTCTCCCTCTCTGTCTCTCTCTGTCTCTTCCATTCCATCCATTAGCATGTCATATTGGTACGACATCCCACATATGTTCTGAATCTGACCACTCTCCACTCCAGCATGGTCTCTCCACCAGTTCCTATGGCCCTCGCTCCAGTCCCCCACCCAGCAAGCATCACCTTTTTATAACACTGGATTGCATTACTCCTCTGCCCATACCCTCCAGAGGGCTGGCAGCTGTACTTAGAGCAAACCCAAGGTTCCTACCATGGCCCGTACAAGATCTGCATCACGTTGCCCGCCCACCTCTCCCACCCTGTCTCCCACCGACCCTCTCCCTGTTCATGTTGTTCTTAGCATCTTGCCATGGGCTTTCACTTGCTATTCCTTGTCTAGAATCCCCTCCCCCACAGACCCACTTGACTTTCTCCATTGCTTTTCTTGGGTCTCTGTCATATACCAGCTTATCTAAGAGGATTTTCCTATCTGAGCAGACACCCTTCCATTACACTGCATTTCCTTACCCAGCCGGATTTTTCTACAAAACATGTAGGTTACCTTGCATGATTTTAGGTGCTGATTTTTTGTCTATTGCCTGTGGAATTCCTGTCTGAGTTACTCTTCTGGAAGCACACTTCTCATTCATTCTGTTCCTTTAGGGCCAATAGCGGCCCCAGTACAAAATGTCTGTTGAATGTCTGAATTTACTCCATGTTCCCTGTCTACAACACCTTAGTTATATCGAAGGAAACCATTGTGGAAGTTTTCCATAGTGTCAATGGTATGATTCAGCTCTGGCTAATCATTAACATAGTCTGTTAGTTTTTCCTTTGTTTCAAAGTGCTTCTTAAATGTGATCAGTTTTATTCTCTTATTGTGACTCTCCTTTCAGGTTTGGCTGAGTTTTTTTAGCCTCTGAGCTACAGCCTGACATTCTTGCACCAATTAAATTTTAACACCTCAGTAATGTTTTCATTATTTAGTTTCACCGTGAATCTGTGGATACAAGTTATCCACAAAATTTCCTCCAAGGCAATTTTTAATTTTATATTCTTATTGATAAGTCAGGTAGACTTTGGACATGTCTAGGTGTGTATTTACTCCCAGACTGGCAATAGAAATATGTTCGATTGAATATCAGGGATATTAAAAGCTCATTTTTCTTAGTGTGGCATCCTCAGCCATGCTTATGTAGGTAGTTGAATATATTATGCCCAGAATGTAGCATATGCATTAAATATGATAGAGTTCACTAGCAAATGTAAAAATAGAACAAAATACAACACTTTGCTCACAGGTTCCAGGTAAGGTGATTGGAATGTTAATTAAAGGCGACCTCAGCACTCTTAATATTAACCTCCTGATTTCCTCCAGTGTTTCAGGTGGGAAAAAAATTATTCTTCAATATTCGCAAGAATGAGATTGGATAAAAGACACAAATGAAGTCCAGACCAAGTACAAAAACACAGGCTCCTTTTCCTGGCTGTTCGACTCAGTCTAAGGAAGAGATAACTATCGCAACAGCCATTCCATTGCTCAGACTTCAAATTACAGTAATTATGACAATTTGTGCCAATAGCCATGAGGTGGGATTTTTGATGTGGTTAAAAATAACATCTGTAAAACCCCATAAAAATGACATTTTGCTAATTTTCTGATAAGATACTGTTTTAACTACACTGTGTCTTCCACTGCCGCTGGTTTTCAATTAGAGCATTCCTTATAAAAAAAAGAAATTCTTTAACCCATTTTGTTTCCTGGATCCAATTCCATCCTCAGCAGTACATTTGTTTTAATGTTCTTAATTAATTGTTTTGTGTGAATTTCGCCTTTCAAACTGATACTAATCTTTGAGACTTTATTAATGTGCTGATTGCTAAATCTTGATACAAAAGGACCAATCGCACAACTCAGCGTGTCCGTTCAGGCTTAGAAAACAGAATTCCCAAAGCCGCCTGCTCAGCCAGGCCAGTGCAGCAAAGGACAATGATCAAGCAAAGAATGGGGCCTCCAAAACAGGTTGGGGCTGCAGTTCTGGCCAGCTTGGAAATTGCTAGCTCACCCTAGGAGAAGAGCCATTGGTGACACTGTACAAAGAGACCTCAAGTACCCTGTTTCGGGGCCTCATGTGTCTTTCTATGCTGTGGCTCCTTAAACTCCTTGACTCTTGGTTAATTTTTTTTTTTTTTTCTTTTGCAGTACTTGAGGGTTGAACCCAGGGCCTCAAACATGCTTTGCAAGTCCTCTACCGCTGAGATGCATCCCCTGCCCATTTTTTATTTTTTATCTTGAGACAGGGTCTCGCTAAATTGCACAGGCTGCCTCTGGCCTTGAACCTGCAATCCTCCTGCCTCAGCCTCCCAAATTGCTGGGATTACAGACACCCAGACTATCTTGGTTAAGTTTTGATTTAAGAACAAGTTACACATTTTCTCATCTTTTTAACTTCATAGATGACAGCACTGAGGTTTGGAGAGCACGAGTGTCCTGGGCAGGCTGGCTCAGCTAGGGTGTGAGTGCCAAGGGCAGGGCCGGGACCAGGGCCTTTCAGCCAAGCCACGTGGCCTCTAAGCCGCCGTGGCTATGTGCAGTGGAGTCTATCTCCGCTTCCTCAGAAATCACTCCCTCGTCTTTATCTTTGCCCCTGTATTTACTCCTTCCTCTAAGCGAACAAAACTCTCCGTTAATCCAGCGGCCTCCTCCACATATGACCTCATCTCTTTCCTTTCCTTTTCTTCAGGTTGATGTGTTTTATAAGAATAGGAAGCTCTTGCTGACGTCACATTTTCACATTTGCCCAGCAGCGCACCATCACTAAACTGTGACAAATTGGTGACAGCATTTCTCAAATCCAAACTTTCTCCTCCATTTCTATTTTCTGTTGCTCCATTTCTGGCCCTCATCATCTCTCTTCTGACCATTGGATATTGGATGAGCCAGTAAATGGAGTTTATTCATTCACCCATTCATCAGTTGCTGGGGACATTATAGTTGGCAAGACAGACATGGTTCCTGTCTTCACTGAGCTTTCAGGATCGTTTGATCTGTTCCAAGGTGAATGATATAAATATATAGTATACAAAAAAAAAAAAAAAGAAAGAAAGAAAGAAAGACTGGCCGTGGTGGTGCACACCCATAATCCCAGCAACTTGGGAGGCAGAGGCAGGAGGATCCCAGGTTGAGGCCAGAGGCAGCCTGCATAACTTAGCAAGATATTACCTCAAAAGAAAAAATTAAGGAATGGGCTGGGGGTGCAGCACAGGGGTAGAGCATTGGAGAGTATCTGCAAGGCCCCAGGTTCAACCCCCAGGTGCTACAGACACATACACACAATATATAAAATATGGAATATATAAATATACACAGACATGAATTTCTATAAGCCAAGATGCATACTGAAAAATGATATGATGTCTGTATTTTACAAAATAATCTAGGCTAAGAAATAAAGCAAGGGATATGAATGAAACAAAACTGACTACAAGCATTCTCTACTTTGTATTTACTTGAAATTTTAAATATTAACTAATTCTCATGTCAAAAGCAACCACGGAAATACATAATACCCATGCCTAAGACATGCCGCAGTGTAGTGAAAAGCATCTTAAACTCTGTGTCAAAAATTTGATTTACATATCCATCTTGACACGTACTTGGAGGTGCAATTTTGACAAATCATTCGACCTCAGTATTCCTACCTTAAACTGGGAATAATGATATCTTCATTGTAAATTTGCTGTGAAGGTTAAATAACCACTATGTGTGCGAATGCCTGGTATCTGATAGGAACAACACACGTTATTCATCCCTTTTGACCAGTCGGGCCCAAGAGAGCTCCCTGCTAAAAAATAGGGGCTGGGATTTAGCTCACTTGGGAGAGCGCTGCGCTGCAGTCTCTGAGGTCCCGAGTTCAATTCCCAGCACCACAAAAATGGGAGAAGGACATGGCAATCCACTCCTAAGGCAATCCCGAAACAGTCTGCCATTGAAAACCCTATGAGGGTCGCTATGAGTCGAATACCGACTGGAGGGCACCTAACAGCTAACAGCTAAAAAATGGTTGGAACTGGAGATCATCATTTTAAGTGGAATAAGCCAGACCCCAAAAGACAAATATTACATATTTTCTCTCCTCTGTGGATACTAGGTTTCAATATTTATTCAGCATTTTACTATATAGATCATGAAAATAGAAGGGGGACTATGTAGGGAGAGAAAAAGGACTAAAGAGAAGGCAAAGGGGACAATAAGAAAGCATAATGGGGGGAAAGGAAGAGAAACATCACTGTTTGCTCACAAAGGCAAAACCTGGATTCTTATCCATTGGACATATGAGTATATATATACACACATATACACACATAAACACAGCATGCAAACAGAAGGGGGCCCGCGCCAGGGGAGGAAGAGGATCGGATGGAAGGAGCGGCGTCCTGAGAAGGCAAGGGGCCATGAACATGCACAGCGTACCGTGGTGTGCACGCATGTAAGTGCCACCATGAAACCCATTAAGTTGTACACTAAAAGTAACTAAACACAATTGTTTCTGGCCTGTGGGTGTTAAAAAGGTCAGGTATAGTGTTTATTTTTAGACCAACTGTGCTTAAAGAAGCCTATGTTGTCTGTTTTCATTTAACGTGAGACCCCCGTGGTCTATCTCCTGCTTTTCCAATGCAGAGAGGGAGAAGAGGGACCATGATTGCAGCTATAAAGTGAATCAAACCTACCCTCACATGGAGGTGGAGCAACAATTGGAAAGAGCCATGCCTGCCAAACATGGGGAAGATTTCTAATAATCATAATAGCATAATGCACAAAATTTATTTCTTATCTTGTCAATTAATTTCCATAAATATTTATTTTTTTATATATACTTAAGTATGGCATGGGATATGTAAGATTTTATTGTCGAAGGGGAAATTGAAAGTAACAGGTTTCGTTTTAGTGTGTCACTGTACAATGAGAAAAGAAATATAGCTTGGTTGTACCATGGACTAATTCTATGCTGTCATTAAATAATACATTGAATATATTGCATTGATTATGTATTTTTATCAATGATTCTGACCTGGGGTTTAGCTTAGTTGGTACAGTGCTACTCCACACCCTCTGAGAATGTGGGTTCAATCCCCAGCACTACAAAAATGGTGGAAGGACCTGGCAGCCCATTCCTGAAACAATCCCAAAACAGTCATCAAAAACCCTATGAATAGCAGAGAAGCACTGACAGTGTGCTGGGCATGGCACAGTGTCGTGGAGTGTTTCATCTTTTGTACATAGGGTTGCTATGAGTCAGACCCTACTCAGCAGCACCTGACAACAACAACATGAATAATTATACAGAGTGATGTAAACTCTAAACAATATCAATATATCTACAGGGTTTAGGTGAGTTACTTTAAATTCTATTCAATTCCAGGTATATGGTTATTGTGGTCAGGTGCCGTTGAGTTGGGTCTGACTCATAGTGACCCTTTGTACAATAGATCAAAATGCTCCCTGACACTGTGCCATACCTGGCACGATGTCAGTGCTTCTCTGCTATTCAGAGGGTTTTCAATGGCTGATTGTTTCAGGATTGTTTTGGGAGTAGATTGCCAGGTTTTTCTCCCATTTTTGTAGTGCTGGGGCTCGAACCCAGGTCCTCAGAGAGCACAGAGCAGCACTCTACCAACTGCGCTAAACCCCAGCCCTTAAGGTATATGGTAGTGTGGGCAAATCATCAATTGGTTATATTTTCTCTTGATTTCTGAGACCAGATATTGTCATCGTACAAATTGTCAATAGAGCTTGATTTGTGGACTGATTTGATGAGATCAGATAAACAGAAGGTAAAGTTCTTCTTTTTTTTTTTTTTGCGGTACTGGGGGTTGAACCCAAGGCCTCATGCTTGCATGCTTTGCAAGTGCTGGACCACTGAGCTGCACCCCCAGGCCATTTTTTGACTTTTTGTTTTAGGGGGGGTACTAGGGATTGGACCCAGGGCCTCGTGCTTGCATGCTCTGCAAGTGCTGGACCACTGAGCTGCACCCCCAGCCCATTTTTTACTTTTTGAGACAGGGTCTCGCTAAATTACACAGACTGTCTCTGGTCTCAAACTTGCGATCCTCCCGCTTCCACCTCCCAAGCCGCTGGGATTACAGGCGTGTGCCACTGCGCCCGACCATTTTTTGACTTTTTGAGACAGGGTCTCCAGAAATTACGGAGACTGCCTGTAGTCTCACACTTGTGATCCTCCTGCCTCCACCTCCCAAATCCCTGGGATTATAGGCATGCGCAGAAGGTAAAATTCTATGTGAAGGCAGTGATGACAAAAGTTCTTCACTACCAGTTATGGTGGTACAATGGAGAATCAAGCTGATGCTCTTAGCATTGGCAACAGAATAGTCTCCTGTTTTCCACTGGGCCATCTGGAGCGAGCTTCTGGTCAAATGGCCTCGTACACGATGTACAAGAGACTAATGGAAAAAGCAAAACATTTTATTAAAATTTGAGATCACAGAGCTCCTCAGGCTTCCACTGTCTTCAAATATTGTTTCTCAATGGCTTTGGGCCAATTACTTAGCCTCTTTACCACAGCTTCAATTGGTAAAATGGGAACTGTTATAGTGTGATTAATTTGTCTCCTAAGGGGGTTGTTTATATTAATTAACTACTGTTAAGGGCTTTGAAGATGAAAAGTGCTAACTACTTATGTCATGATTACCCATGGAATAGTGGAGGATGGTAACTGCTTCACTAGAAAAATGGCTAACCCTGATGTACCCTGACTCTGAAATCCATGGGAGGGGAGACATGGGACAGAGAGACAGCTGAGAACCCGACCCCATCAAGGAATATGCTGGTTACACTTGAGCCTCCGTTATGCTGTCTAATTTTTCTTCCCTCTCTCCCTCCCTCCCTCCTTCCCTCCCTCTCTTCCTTCCTTCCTTCCTTCTTTCTTTCTCTCTCTTTCTTTCTTTCTTCTTTCTTTCTTTTTCTTTCTTTCTTTCTTTCCTTCTTTCTTTCCCTTCTCTCTTTCTTTTCCTTTTTCCTTTCTTTCTCTTTCCTTCCCTTCCTTCCTCCCTCCCTTCCTCCCTTCCTTCCTTCCTTCCTTCCTTTCTTCCTCTCTCTTTCTTCTTTCTTTTCTTCTCTCTTTCTTTCTTTCTTTCTTTCTTTCTTTCTTTCTTTCTTTCTCTTTCTGTCTTCCTCTTTCTTGTTTCTTTCTTTCTTTCCTTCTTTCTTTTTCAGTACTGGGAATGTTGAACCCAAGGCCTCACACATGCTAGGCAAGTGCTCTACCACTGGCCTGCTCCCCCAGCCCTTCCTTCGTTTTTTTTATTTTGAGACAGGGCCTAAGTTACACAGTCTGCCCCTGGTCTCAACTTACAATCTTCCTGCCTCAGGCTCCTGAGTCACTGGGACTTACAGGCATGCACCATGGCATCTGGCTAAACTACATTCTGAAATACAGAAGGTTTGCCATTCCACAACACCGGCACATTTTGCCCGGCCAGTGCCCATAATGACATTTCTCCCTGGGCATATTTCCCCATTTCTTTTAGAATTTAGAATGATTGGCTATTTCTGATTTCTCTCTCTGAACACCCTCACACATCTCCACAGATGGCACACAAATTGCCATTGCTGAGAGGGTAAACTGTTCTGCTTTTTGTTTGTATTGTTTGAAGCAAACCAAAAATGGCAGGACAGAAATGACTCTTCTTTTGAGTCAATGAATATTTAAGGATATTAATTTACTTCCTCTAATAGTCTTTAAGAAATTAAAAAAAAAACACAAAACAAAGGAATAAAATGTCAGACTTTCAGCTGGAGCTCTTACTGAGGACTGTGTTTTGCCATTGACCGTATCATTACCTACAGACTTATGAGGTCATATTTCTGCACTGTGCATTATAATCTATCTTTAATTTTATAGCAAACCATAACTGCAGAGCCAACATGTTTTGATCAACATTTATTGCCCTGCTATATTTATTTTAAGGGTATAGTAAAAAATAATAATAATAAAATAAATAAATAAATAAATAAACATGGATAGGGTCTCTTCAGAATTTTTTGGATTACGACCCTTGGTTATAATTTAAAATATCTCATCCTCTAGCATTGTAATGACTCATAAGTAACATGAATTCTATTTTGTTTTGGATTAGGACCCTTGGTTATAATTTAAAATATCCTCTAGCATTGTAATGATTCATAAGTAACATGAATTCTATTTTGTTTTGAGATAATTTATTAGCTTTAATGAATTTCCTCAAATTTTATTTCTTTGTTTACTTTTATTTTTTAAAAGTTAAGGCAGCCTCTTTTTATTAGAAAACAACTTCTGTATATTGCAGTTTAATCCTCAAAGCTGATGAACATATCTGGAGTGGTTTTATGGCAAAGCACAAATTTAAATTCTCATGTCAGAAGAAATCACTGGAATACATAATACTTATGCCTAAGAAATGCCACAGTATAGTGAAAAGATATTAAGCTTTGTGTCAAAAACTTGATTTACATATTCACCTTGATATGTACTTGGAGATGCAGTTTTGACAAATCATTTGACCTCAGTATTCCTATCTTAAATTGGTAATAATGACATCATCATCATAAATTTGCCGTGAAGATTAAATAACCAATATTTGTGTGAATGCCTGGTATCTGATAGCAACTACACACATGTTATTTGTCCCTTTTGACCAGGAGGACCCAATAGAGTTCCCTTGCTAAGGGACCACTTTAGATTTTAATCTAAAAGCTTAGGATTGCTTTTATTCTATGTTTCTGGGAATATAGTTCATTCCTGAGTAATTTTCACAATTCCACGGTGGCTGTGGCTTTCTCATGCCCCGAGTCATAACGCTTCTATTAGGAGATAATTTTCTTTTAAAGAATTTCATCTCGAGGGGGGAAAAGGTTTCTCCCCAATGATTCTGCAAGTGGAGAAATCAATGATATAAAAGGAATATTTTACTATTAAAAAAATAAGTTTTCAGAATGGCTGGTTGAGGACATACTACATGATTGGGGTTTGTGTAACAACTGACACTTTTACAACCTTAGTGTACGCGTCTCTGCATTCACGTTTTCAGGCTGCAGCAACTATCTCAATGAAGAAAATAAGTTCCTTTGGCAAGTGACAAGGAAATCCTCACATAACCTTCAAAAGGCAGAGAACGGAATGGGGAAGTGCCTTAACAGAGAAGTCAGTCCTTTCGTAATCCAAGCCCAAATAAATATTTGATGAGGAATGATGTCTTTACGTGCGCGGTGGAAGACAGGTCCGTTTCAGGCTGCCCAGGTTGGCAGGCGGGCCTGTTGACTTTATCACCCCTGAACCAGCGGTGTCAGATGCCTTCACTGCGCCTGCGCACAGCCCAGGCCCCAGGTGTCCAGGCCAAGTCCACAGGCCCAGGCCTGTGAGCCGCTCCCAGGGCAGCCCGCAGCCCAGGTCTCAGGTGCCCAGGCTGTCCCCTCCTGCGCTGCCTAGCCCTCAGTTACCTTTGAATCGCTCCATCAAAGGCCGTTGTAGCTGCACGGACTCACAATCCCTGGAAGTCAGAATGCTCTGCACCGCAGGCAGCGCTGACAGCCCCTCTGGTCCAGGCTGAGTTCCACCTTCGCGGTTCAGTTCCAGCTGTGTGGGTTCAGTGGGAGGAAGGGCAAGGGTCCAATGAAAGGTTTGCAAGGTTTGGATTGTGGGCTGTGCTGAGAAGAAGGGTGGCCCAGGGCGGCCTGGTGAACACAGCTCTTGAACAAGTTCAGTTTGCTCCTCCCGTGCGGTGGGGGGTCGAGAGGCCATTTCGGAGCCATGTCAACGCCCATAACGCTGCGCGTGGCCCACGTGGCCGCCTTCACTGCTTGACCTGCAAGAAGGAACTGGATTCTGGAGGCTACTTCTGAGGGCAGAGTGCTCTGCTTGGCCTCTGGGGCTCAGTCCTACCTTCAGTGGCCCCAGCGCCATGATCTCATGTGACCGATGTCCAAAATGTCATCCCTCTCTCACAGCAAATTAAAAATGCCAACCTGGGCATCATCCTCTGTTGCATATAAATATTTTTAAGTATTTGTTAAGTTTGCAGGAAGTAAATAGTTTTGCATAGTTTGGAAAGTCATTCCATGATGCTGATGTTTATTTATGTCACCTGCTGCTTTTTAGCTCATCTCAGGCTTTGGCTTTCAGAGATTAATAATTTAATTATTACGAGTATTTGTCATTTTAAAATAAGATAATGAGTCATTGCGGGTTAGTTACGCTTAGATCAGCTTGCCTCTCTTTTGTTGTTGTTTGTTTGTTGAGGCGAGGTCTATGTACACCAGGCTGGCCTCAAACTCTTAATCCTCCTGCTTCAGCCTCCCGAGTGCTAGGATTATAGATGCATGGCTCCCACTGTGGTGAGCTTCCCCTTTTGAACTGGTCTGGTTCCCTGCCGTACACTTTGTTCTTCCAGGCTGACTCTGGGAGAGTTGACAAGGCCCAGATCTTCACCAACCAACCATTAAGGAAATAAATACAATAGTCACAACAGTGTGTGGCTTATGATTTGGAACAGAGCCTGGACTAAATAACCAATTTGAAAATAAGAAAAGTGGCCCCATTCTTACAAAACATTCACCCAAGTTTACAAAGCAGGGGTCTAGTGAACCTGCCTGCGATTGCAAGGAAAAATGGTGAGCAGAAGTGCATGATTAAATGAGATAATGTCTGAAGAGTGTTGGGCACAGAGCCTGGCACACCAGGAAGCTCCAAATAAATGGAAACAGTTAAAAATGTGCTAAGTCTCCATATTACACTCTGACCACACAGAGGGGGAAGTTGAGGACCGTGTTGAGCACTGCCCTCAGTACTCTTGTGCTGTGCCCCCTGTGTCACTCAAGATGGGCTCTGGGACTCCTAGATCCATGTGGAAAGACCTCCTCCCTCCATCGCAGATTCAGTCTGGAGAGACGATCCACTGTGCTTCCTGGAGGCACTCACTGGCCGTGCTCTGGCATTATCCCTAAGAGCAGTCTGACTGGTGCCTTATCATGTGGATCCCTAGAAGGTCACCATCATCGTTGCCTGGTGACTCACCTCCAGGCTTATTTACACATTCTGGGTTTCCTAATGTATTGTCATTGGTTTATAACTCACTTCACAACCTTGCCTCTGTTGTTCTTGATCAACCTGCTGAATAAGAATCATGGCTTCCTATGGTTGCTCAAGACTTGGCAGGTGGGCTGAACTCTGAAGTGCCATTTTATAAGATGGTAGCCCTTGCTCTGGCTGGATCTGTGTGCAGAAGCTTCACTGGGGAGGCAGATGGTTCAAAAACTCAGATGTGGGCAGGAGAGAGAAGCCAGGAAGATGCCAACCCCATCTGAAACTGGCCCAAGTCCCAGACCACCACTGTTGTTGTTAGCTGCCACTGAATTGGTATCCAACTCATTGCAACCCTATGTACAACAGATGAAACATTATTGTCAGTGCTTCTTTGCTATTCATAGGGTTTTCGATGGCAGACTGATTTTTGGGAGTGGGTTGCCGAGTCTTTTTCCCAAGCCTACGTTATTTGGTGTTCCCAGGTGGTCTCCCATCCAAGGACTAACCAGGCCCTGCTTAGCCTCTGAGGTCTGACGGGATCAGAAGCCACCAACCTACAGCTGCAGGCTAGACCACCATTAGACCACCACTTTTTCCAAAAGTGAGCTTCAATTCAATGGCCAACAGCCTCTAACTGAAACACCTTCAGATGGACTTGACCTGCACACCCAATGAGAAGCTGTCTATTCTATTTTTGCTGCCCTCAAGACTGCAATAAATAGCAAACCCTGACACTTCAGGAGCAGTATGCCAGGGTCTTAGTTTGATCTGAGAAAGCCACATGCCGCTAACGGCCTCTTTTCAGAGAACAGTAGCAGACAGTCAGCCTCTGCTGTCTGTCTCTTTCCACTTTTCTGACCTCATGGGTAGTTGGGGGCAGTGGTAGGTGAGTGTGTATGGGATGGTCTTGGGGAAGCAGAGATTGGATTGAGGAAAATAGGTTCAAATGGATTTCCTGGTGCAGGACAAGTTGGGCAATGAAGCTGAGCTGGGGGAGACGGTGTCTGCGGATTCCAACATGGAATTTAGCCTCCTGGTTAGGAGGGAGGCCAGCATGAGTATGTGTTGGAAAGGGTGGCTCTCCCACCCCCATCTGTGAACTTCAATCTCTTCCCTTCTTGCCTCAGTTCTCCCATTCTTTGTACATTTTCTCTGTGGCTTTTCACACCCCAAAGTATGCATCAGGCTATTAATACTGGTAAATCTCAGGGGGATATCATTCACTTTAATAACTTTACTTTTTGATAATATGACTTGTTGCCATATGCATTTCTTCCTTATGAAAATAGAAACATTAGTAAATGCTGTTTTCCTTTCTTTATGGTGCCTTTCCCCCAAACCTTCTTGTTCAAAAGTGATTCTTCTTGTATCACTGTCTGAGCAAACTTTCTATTTTCCAAAGACTGCCTCCATTGGCAGATTGTTGTTGTTGTTGTTAGGTGCCGTCAAGTCACGTCCGACTCGTAGCGATCCTTATAGGGTTTTCAATGGCTGATTGTTTTTGGGATTGCCTCAGGAGTGGGTTGCCACGTCCTTCTCCTGTTTCTGTGGTGCTGGGAATCAAACTTGGGACCTCAGAGACTGCAGAGCGGTGCTCTACCAACTGAGCTAAATCCCAGCCCATTGGCAGATAGGGCTCAAATTATATGGCTATAGCAATTCTACTAGTGTGTGTGTGAGGAGTATTATTGGGTGATGTTGACACTGATGATTATCCAGACAGTCGCCAGAGGCATTTGGAATATGTTGGCCTGGAAGCCCACCTCGCTACCAGGTCGCTTCCATTCATGTGGCTGAGGTCACTTCAACTGCTTGTGTCTCTTGCCTCATATTTAATCTAACACACAAAACTAAACAAAACCACTGTTATGACTCTCGAAACACCCTAGGGGACTCTGAAAGTTTCCAGAAGACATTCCCCCCCCTAGGTTGTGATGATCTACTTCGTTTTCTCCTCGGTCTAGTTGTGAGGATGGTGACGTGATGGCGGACACGGAAGGCAAGAAGGGGACAGCAGCTTTCTTTTCAAAGACAAAAGACATGTCCCCACTGACCTTGATGTCATATGGTTTTTCTTTGTTCTCAAAGGAACATGCAACCTCAAGAAGTAACTCGAAGCTGCTAACGACTAAAACTTAAAACACAAACTGCATTATTTTGTATTCTTTATAGGTTGACATTACTCAACAACGGTTCCCCGGTCGCCATGCCGTTTTCCAGAGTATCATGACAGAGAATCGTCTTCAAGGACATGCCTACATTTGCCACCCCCAGATTCCCCCTCGTCCTCAGACTGCATTCTTCTGCTGTACACAAAATGAGAAAAATTAAATATTCACTTAAGAAGTGAAATGAGACTAAAACTGCTGTCCCAAGCAAAGCCTAAATTATTTGAAAAAATCAGTGAATAAAGCAAGGCAAATTAAATCATAACCCTTATTTGAACTAGTTTCTCCTTTAAAAAAAATTATTCCTATGGTAGAAAAATACTTCATCCAGCCCGACTATGTTCCTTACCACACAGCTGGCATGGTTTTCTCACACAAGCACCATGAAGATATGAAGCTAAATCAACAGAGCCTGATTTGTTGGCTCTACCAAGTATAAACTAGCCACTGGAAAATCAAGTTGAAAACACAGGGCAAATATATGAGAGACAAGCCACAGCTTGCAGGAGAGAAAATGTTTGCAGAAAGCTCCAGCATTACAGGTTTATCCAAGGTGTGGTCTGGAGTAAGCCACAGTAATTACCCAGGCTTCCACAGCTAGTGGCTGAAAAATGAATTGCTTCACAGACTTAACCCTTTCACCCTACCCTAGACAGTTTCTTAGAGGAAATTGCACTACCGACAGACTTAGATCAAGCTGGAAGAATTGTTTTTATTGTAATTGAAGTTGTTTTTACTACTGTGTACCAGAGATATTTCTTAGCGGTGGCGTCCACCTTGTTCTTTCTATAATTTAGGTCATGGAATGGATAGGACTTAATTTTATGATGCATCATAATTGGAGGTTTTATAAAACTTGGGGGTTTTGTGTTTTAGAGGTGACATAGTTTAAGAAAGAAAAGGAGCTAAAAATTCCATTCAGATCTTTGGTCTGAGGCGAATTTCTTCACAACTTACATCTCCATTTCCTCAACTTATACATGGGGTGTAGCTCAGTTGGTAGAGTGCTTGCTCTGCACTCTCTGAGGCCCTGGGTTTGATCCCTAGCACCGCAAAAATGGGAGAAGGACCTGGCAGTCCACTCCTGAAACAATCTACCATTGAAAACCCTATTTATAGCAGAGAAGCGCTGACACAGTTCCAGGCATGGCACAATGTCAGGGAGGGTTTTGTTCTGTTGTACACAGCATCACTATAAGTCAGACTCACCTCGAAGGCACCTAACAACAATAACATACATGGCATCATATGGTCCAAGGAGGAACCTTTTAGCTCTACTTCTCCATTTTTCTGTTCTGCATAAGTGTGACTTTAAGAAGCAGTTCTTTCCAATTATATCCCCCAAATTATGTCTAAATTATTGATTATAGCATCTGAATTCAGAAGAGTTGTAATATTTTGAGTTTGCTTCATTCTTGTTAAGTAACAAGAAAACTGCAAAAGCACTTGTTTTAGCCTGAATTGTACCCAAGGGTAAAAATCTCTTTCACCTACTTTTTTTCCCTTGAAAATGACCTGATTTTTCTTACTACATGTTTTGGATTTTCACAGCATATTCTTATTTCACCTGAACATATTTCAATCCTTTCTTTACCAAGAATTTTAACTCTGCATTAAATTTAGGGTTTCAGGTAGAAGATAACTATAACTATGTCTGTGTTCTTATACAAGCTACCATATTACTTTGCTTTCTTAGCATGAGTAGCTCCTTTTGTACATGCAAGTATCTCTTAACTAGTGATCCATCAAATCCTATGGCTGGAGGTGGAGGAAAATTTAGACACAATCCCATCTTGCCCCTCACATTTTTTATGATAATAGTATTATAATAATTAATAGCTATCATTTTTTGCATACTGACTATAAAGCCAGATATTGCATTGAGCATGTTACACTTGGGCTGATGGTCTCATTCAGTTCTTGAAACAGCTTTGCCAAAAAGGAGTTACCGTTTCCATTCTGCATGTTGTAAAACTTGCACAAAGAGGATTTTAGTAACCTGCCTCTAAAACCTTCCCATTTATGATCTCTAGAGTGTGTGAGGCAATGGAAGCCAATCCGTTCACTAGAGCTCAAAGCAAGGACATTTTGGATATGCTGTTTCCTTTGCTTGTGAGGACTCCTGCCCCCCCCCCATCACATTCTGCAAGCTGCTCCCCTCTTTCTGTATGAATGCCCTTTCTCATATCGTTTTCCTTCCTAATATCTGAGCTCAGTCTCCTGGCCTCAACTTTCTTCTTTCATGGCTCTGTGCTTTGCTACCTAGATGCTTCTATAGCACTTACCTTAGTTTGCACAGAAACATTTTTTTGCAACTTTTTGATTAGTGTTAACTCCATAAGAACGAAGATAGCGTGTACGACATTCAATTTTTGTTGTTAAATTTACATAAACCTTTTAAAGAATAGTTTTATATTTATAGGAAAGTTGTAAAGATAGTACAGGAATTTATTGTATATTTTTGCATCCAGCTTCTGTGATTATCTTACACGAATTGCTGTGACATATTTGCTATCGCCCATTGCCTGTCAGCTTGTTGTGCTATGGGGGATTGTGTGTTGCTGTGATGCTGAAAGATGTGCTACCAGTATTTCAGATACCAGCAGGGTGGCCCATGGTGGACAGGTTTCAGCTGAGCTTCTAGACTAAGACAGACTAGGGAGAAGGACTCAGTAGCCCACTTCTGAACAATTAGCCTTTGAAAACCCTATGAATTACAGAGAAGCACTGCCAGACATACTGCCTGAAAATGGCCCCATTAGGCTGGAAGGCATTCAAGACATGATTAGGAAAGAGTTGCTTCCTCAAAGTAGGGTTGACCTTAATGACAGAAATGGAATAAAGCCCCTGGGACCTCCTTTTGCTGATGTGGCACAACCCAAAATGAGAAGAAACACAGTGGCAGCAACAATGTGTTCACACATAAAAAGATCACATGCATGGCACAGTGTCAGGGAGTGTTTCGTTCTGTTGTACATAGGATTGCTATAGTCAGATCCAACTCAATGGCACCTAACAACAACTCTTGAAGGCTGCTATGGATGAAGTGGAAGCTGCCTTGAAAGAACTGGTGAAACACAAGGCTCCAGGAATTGATGGGATACCAATAGAGATGTTTCAACAAACAGATGCAGCACTGGAGGTGTTAACATGTTTGTGCCAACAGGTTTGGAAAATAGCTACTTGGCCAACTGGCTGAAAGAGATTCATATTTGTGCCTATTCCCAAAAAAGGGGATCCGACTGAATGTGCAAACTATCAGACAATATCATTAATATCGCATACAAGCAAAATTCTATTAAAGATCATTCAGAAGCGACTGCAGCAGTATATAGACAGGGAGTTACTGGAAAATCAAGTGGGATTCAAAAGAGGGCGGGGAACCAGGGACATCATTGCTGATGTCAGGTGGATATTAGCTGAAAGCAGAGAATATCACAAAGATGTCTATCTATGTTTTATTGACTATGCAAAGGCATTTGATTGTGTGGATCATAACAAATTATGGAGAACACTTTGGAAAATGGGAATACCAAAACACCTAATTGTGCTCATGAGAAATCTGTACATGAACCAGGAGGCAGTTGTTCAAATAGAACAAGGAAACACTGTGTGGTTTAAAGCTGAGAAAGGTGTGCATCAGGGCTGTATACTTTCACCCTATCTCTTCAATTTATATGCTGAACAAATAATCCGAGAAGCTGGACTTTATGAGGAAGAACGTGGCATCAGGATTGGGGGAAGACTCATTAACAACCTGAGTTATGCAGATGACACAACTCTGCTTGCTGAAAGTGAAGAAGATTTAAAACATTTACTGATGAAGATCAAAGATCATAGCCTTCAATATGGGTTACAACTAAACATCAACAAAACAAAAATCCTTACGATTGGGTCAACATGCAACGTCACAATAAATGGAGAAAAGATTGAGGTTGTCCAAGATTTCGCTTGGCTTGGCTCTATAATCAACACCCATGGAAGCAGCAGTCAAGAAATCAAAAGACCCATTGCTCTAGGAAAAGCTGTGGCAAAAGATCTCTTTAGAATATTGAAAAGCAAAGATGTCACATTGAAGACGAGGGTGTGTCTGACTCATGCCATGGTATTTTCAGTGGCATCATATGGTTGTGAAAGCTGGACATTGAACAAGGGAGAGAGAAAAGAATTGATGCCTTTGAATTGTGGTGCTGGAGACATCTATTGAATATACCATGGACTGCAAAAAGAACCAACAGATCTCTCCTAGAAGAAGTGCAACCAGAGTGCTCCTTGGAAGCAAGAATGGCCAGACTGTGTCTTACATATTTTGGACATGTAGTCAGTAGAGATCAATCCCTGGAGGAGGACATCATGTTTGGGAGAGTGGCAGGTCAACGCAAAAGAGGAAAACCCTCCACCAGATGGATTGACACAGTGACTGCAACAATGGGCTTAAACATAAATAAGACTGTTTGCCTGGCACAGAATCTGGAAGTGTTTCAATCTGCTGTACATAGGGTTGCTATGGGTCGGACTCGACTTGACGGCACCTAACAACAACAACAACATATGAGCATTGGTGTCGAGGGATGATTTAATGGGCAGTATACATTCAAATACATGGAATCACAGAATATCTTGCCCTTCTAAGGCAAGTTTAGGTTTGGTAGTAAAGTCCACTAATGAATACATGTGGCTTTGTTCAAATTTCTGTTATGTGGATACTCAAGTGGCATTTGAGCCAGATGCAGTGAGAATATGTTATCCTTAAATGCCCAAAGTGCAAACTCCAATTGTACCAATTCTTCCCCAGCTTCCACTGCACCCCGTGACCTCCTACCACCAGTCCTGGTAAACAGTAGCAAACAGGTCCACCCCTGTGGGCCTTACCTTCTATTAGAAAAAAGAGACCATAAACAAGTAATAAATAATAATTATGAAGTTGTGTTAATTTTATAAGGAAGAGAGAACCAGTATCCTTGGACAGAGAGGATTCGGGCACTAGAGTTAGACAGGGGGAATTACAAAATTCTTCTCCTGAGACACAACTTTTCAGCTGCTGTGGTGAGAGCTCAGATAGCATCAGAATAGGGTTCACTCCCGCATGTATTTGTAGAGCTCCTCATTTGAACCCCACGAAACACCAAAGTATATATTATAAAATCCCAAAGGAAGGTGGCTTGCTAGTACTGCAGGCCTTAGTCATTGTCTCAAACATCAGATACGTGTGTGTGTGTGTGTATGTTGTTGTTGTTAGGTGCCACCAGTCACGTCAGGGCTGACTCATAGAGACCCTTACAGGGTTTTCCATGGCTGATTGTTTCAGGATTGCTTCAGGAGTGGATTGCCACACTTCTCCCACATATGTGTGGGTGTGCATATATATATATATATAATTTTTTTTTCTTTTTGTTGTTGTTGTTGGTGGTGGTGGTTGTGTGTGTGTGTGTGTGTGTGTGTGTGTGTATGTGTGTGTGTGTGTTGTTATTAGGTGCCGTCAAGTCTGACTCATAGCGACCCTATGTACAACAGAACAAAACACTTCCCAACACTGTGCCATGCCCAGTACTATGTCAGTATTTCTCTGCCATTCATAGGGATTTCAACAGCAGATTGTTTCTGGAGTGGGATGCCTGGTCCTTCTCCCATTTTTGTGGTGCTGGGGATTGAACCCAGAGTCTCCAAGAGCACAGAGTAGCACTCTACCAACTGAGTCCATGTGTGTGTGTGTGTGTGTGTGTATAAATATATTATATATATAATATTTCTCTATATATGTATAAATGTGTATATGTGTATATATATAGAAATGTAGTATATATATGTGCATGTATATGTGTGTATATATAAATATGTAATATAAATATGCAATAAATATGTATAAATATGTAATATGTATATGTGTATATATATAGAAATATAGTATATATGTATATATATAAATATATATATTTCTCTCTATATATGTATATGTACAGATATATATGTATATGTGTATATGTATAGAGATATAGTATATGTGTGTGGATGTGTGTGTATATATATATTATATGTATATTTCTCCCTCTATATATGTATTATGTGTATATATAGAAATATAGTATATATAGTGTGTGTATATATATGTGTGTGTGTATATATATATATATATATATATATATATATAGAGAGAGAGAGAGAGAGAGAGAGAGAGAGGAGAGAGAGAGAGAGAGAGAGAGAATTATGTATATTTCTTTTGGGTTTGAAGATCAACCCCAGGCCTTGTACATGCTAGACAAATGCTCTGCCACTAAGCTATACTCCTAGCCCTTCAAAAGCTAAAATTGTAACGTGGGCCAGCTGTGCTTCCCTTCCAGGGAAAACTGCCTATTGTTCTTTCACCTAGCGACATCTAAAAGAAATAACTGAAAGATAGCGTTCACTTGACCATCTAACAGGCATCTGAGAATCAGGGTCGTTGACTCCCCCGCTGTCACCTCTGCCTCACCATGAAGTTGATAGTTTTGGAGTTTGTCTAGAAATAGATAAAATCCCTGGAATGGCATCGTGGGGCCTTTGAGGATGGGTGAAGATTAAAAGGTAGGAAATGGAAATTAAGCTCCAGGACAGGCTTCCTTGCCTATTTGAGAGTCAAGCCTCTTATTCAACTCTTTATATAGCTTGGTATATTTACTTATTCTACATATCTTTATTAGTAATTTTTTTGTTAGTGTACTAGTTAATGAGCTGAAAGGATCATTTGACACAGGCCAAATTTGTACTAGTAATATTGATTTCTGGGTTGTTTTCCAAACCATGCCTTTAATTATTTCATTATTTTTTAATCAGAGAGACTGAGAGAATTCTTCCAATTCTCAGCCTCACTGGATAAACACTGACGTGAATGGAGAGAAACTGGTCCCCTTTAATTTGTTGTTGTTGTTGTTGTTAGGTGCCATCAAGTCGGTATCTGACTCATAGCGACCCTCATAGGGTTTTCAATGGCTGACTGTTTCGGGATTGCCTTGGGAGTGGATTGCCAGGCCCTTCTCCCATTTCTGCAGTGCTGAGAATTGAACTCAGGACCTCAGAGACTGCAGTGCAGTGCTCTACCAACTGAGCTAAATCACAGCCCCTTCAATTTGAGGAGAGATAAAAGATTAAGTCTGCTCATCAAGTCTTGGCTTTGAATCTTTTTGTCTAAAGTCCAGCAGGAGCATACTTTGCATGAGAAGGTTTAGCAAACCCATCACTGACAACAGAAAACACTTCCAGAGCCCTTGGGAACAGGTTTCTCTTCCTGTTGAGCCCACTGGCTTCAGACCAAGCCTGATGAAAACAGACCACAGCAGACCAGCAGCTGGCAAAGGGCAGGCTTTGGGGCCATAGAGCCTTTAAAAAGACACTGAAAAGCCCAGGAACTTTGTTTAGAATATGTTTTTCATATGAATCTCAGTCACAACAGATGATCTGAATCAAAGGAATATATTATGGAAAATCACAGTAAAGCACAAGACTACAAGGTGCTTCCTGGCCAAGAAACATACCTGAAAAACTGTTTCCGGGTCATGCAGCATGAACCCGCATGATGGTTGTGCCATGTATGACGTAGGGCCATGTGCAGTCTTTCAGGCAGCCCTTCACTGTCAGCGTTTGTAAAGAGAAGCCCTGGTTGCTGGCACATCAAGCCCAAGGTCACACTCGATAGAGGGCTGGCTGGCTGGCCTTGTGGTTGTTGTTAAATGAGCTGGATATCAGCCTCATTGCTTTTCATCTTTGCAACTTTAAGCAACTAATATCTGAACCACAACTCATGTATATTTCCTGTTGTTGTTCGGTGCCCTCGAGTGGGGTCCAACTCATAGTGACCCTCATAGGGTTTTCAATGGCTGGTTGTTTTGGGATGGGCTTCCACAGCCTTCTTCCATTTTTTGCGGTGCTGGAGATCGAACCTGGGTCCTCAGGGAGTGTGGAGCCTTGTTCTACCCACTGAGCTAAGCCCCAGCCCCATACATTTCCTAGGCACGTTGAAGGTTCAATAAGAAAATGTTGATACAACATCTTTTGTAGTAAGTGCTTAATATGTACTAGTTATTTCTTGTTATGAGATCTTTCTATTTGCCTTCCTACATTCGAAAGGGTCAGTTATGGTCTGTGGGTGTGCCTACTCTATGCCTTGTATCAGTTACATCTCTTGTACTTATTTTCTGTATGGGTTATACTGTTTTCACAACAAACCCACGCATCAAGACACTGGAGTACCATCACAAACCTGTGCTATATAGGCCTTACTTCTAGAATCGTACGCTTTTATGTATTTGAACAGCCATAGTGCTGTTAGTGAATACAGACCAGTGCTGAAGTGAAGTCCCAAGAGTCCTAATTAGGCAGAATGGTTTTAAGGCAACTAGTGTATAATTTTAGAAAAATCATTTTAGCCCTGTGCCAATCTTCCTATCAGCCATTGTATTAGTCTAGACATCTTTTTTAGAGTCACTAGCTAAAGAATTTGCATTATTTCCAATTTACCTTAGAAGATCTTGGAATAGTTGAACTGATTGGAAAAGGCAGTGGGCACTTTGCGTTCAATGTAAATTATCAGTGTGGTTTAGACAAATTAAAGACCTCTTTAACTCCCAGTGCTGGATATGAAAAGCATCCAGACTAATACAATAGGTCACACTCAAGTGATTCTCTCCTTAAGAATTAAACTGTCTTTGCACCATGCATTGGTGGCAGAAGATAATAAGATGCAGCGCTCCTCACCGAATCTTTCTTCAGAGAACTGACCAGGTAAAAGAATGGAGTTACCACGCATGAAAAAAGAAAAATACAAAAATAATTTGACCTCCTAAAAGAATCAATTTTTCTGTGTACTGGAGCAAGACGCTAACAAGTGTGACAGTGAGCTCTTCTGCTATTGAAACACTCTGTCAGGGATTCGCTTCAGCAAGAAGGCATCCTTGGACCAGATTTCAGCTGTGGACTGGTTCAGCTGCCTGGTCTGAATTTGTAAAGAGTTTCAGATAGGAGATGTCTGTAACTCCTGGGGGCTTGGATCGGTAATAAGATTGTATGTGTGCATGGGGGGAGATTCTCAGGATATTGAGTCTATAACCCCCCAAGAGAAACAGAATATTACTTTTACCTGAAACTAACTACCACCACTGAACATTTACTTCCCTGTGGCTCAACTCTTCATTTTCAAGAGTTCACCTTAGTGAGCAATAATGTGGAAAGGGCAGAGGACTGGAAGGGGTTGAAGCATTTCATTTCTCTGAGGTGCTATTTCACTTGAATAAGGTGCTAGTGGGTCGGGGCAGAGCTGGGGAGGAGATGCATTTTTGCAGTGAGGTTGCATCAAGCTTCCTGAAAAGCTCTGTCATACTTGCTGGTGGATGGGCCTTTTAAAAGTTCTTCATAAATCTGAAACTAGTTAATCGTAGCAGAAGAATTATGTGTGAGCCACTGTTCTTTATAGTTTGTTTGTTTGTTTTGACAGGGTCTCACTCTGCAGCCCAGGCTGGCCCCAAATTTGTGATCTTCCTGCCTCCAACTCTCAAGGGCTAGGATTACAGGTGTATACCACCTCACCCAGCTTTTCATCTAATTTTTAAAGTAATGCTTACAATAACCGTATAAGGCAAGGGAAGGTATTCCTAATTAATAGGTTTGCAAACTAAGACTTAGAAGGTAAAAAGGCCCAATTCTCACAATGATAAGCGGTCAAGTAGGGATTTGAACCTAGGTCTATTCAATTCTAAGATGCCTTTATGAGGCTGCTAACACTATGTGATTGATCATCTTGATTTTGTCTGGTCTTCCTCATCCTGGGGTGAGGTGCAAGATCCCTACAGAGGGACTGGAACCACGACCTTTGCTGCTTTCCAGGGACAGGACTACTTTCATGTTATAGTGCTATTCAATTTAAATAGTTACTACGTGTCTGTTTGCCCTGTGTTTTGAGGTGTTGGTTAAAAATACACTAATGAAAAGGGTTATTAAAGATGTAGAAGAATAAATATGGGGGATAACGAAGGGAAATAGTAGGGGTGAAAATGATCAACGTAAACTATATGCATGTATGGAAATGTCACGAAGAAGCCCATTACTTGGTACAAATAATACATGCTAATAAAAATTATATACATATGATCATTGTTGCTGTTGTTAGGTGCTGTTGAGTCAGTATCCAACTCATAGTGACTTTATGTACAACAGGTGAAACACTATTGTCTGTGCTTCCCTCCTATTCACAGGGTTTTCAATGGCTGATTATTTTTTGGGAGTGAGTTGCCAGGTCCTTTTCCCAAGTCTACAACACCTGGTGTTCCCAGGCAGTCTCCCATCCAAGTACTAACCAGGCCTGACCCTGCTTAGCTTCATAGATCTGATGGGATGGGACGCCACAGTGGTACTGCTGCAGGCATATGGTCTTAGGTATTTATCTGTCTGTCTATCTATCTATACACACATTTATGAAGACACAGTAAAACATTTTAGATTCGAACCACTAGATAACACGGAATGCCTGGTTACCATATGAGTTCTTACAAGAGCTACAACACACTGGTCCTGCAACTCCTGGGAACTCACCCTGCAGCCCGGGTGGAAGGGCCACCGAGAACATGGAGAACACCCTGGCCAATCTGTTTTCCGTCTATGGGATGAGTCAGTGCCATTTAAAACTGCAGTGTGGCCATGGGGGTGACTGGTCAGCATGAAGTCCGTCCTACCCTCTGAGACCAGTTCATCCGTCCCATGGCTCCTGGGTCAGGATTGAGACCAGCTTGAAGGGTAGTGCGAGTAAAACCAGAAAATGGTGGCAATGTGATCAACTTGTGCAAAATGAAGAGAAATTGACAGAGCCACTGAGCCACTGAGACTGCTCGCAGAGCTCCAGGGCACCAGCCCTCGTGTTCAGCTCCCCACACTGTCACCTCTAGGCCACCTGCTCTCATCATCCACCCCTGCATGTGGCATCCTGGAGGCCGGGCTCAGTCCCACTTTCCTCAATGTACTTAATTAGGCTCCATCTGAAACAAAACAAAACAAAGCAAACACACACACACACACACACACACACACACGTGTTACTACCAAGGATATTTTGAATGCAACAGGTTCAAATGCACCCAAACTCACCTTGTAAATTAAAACAACTACCAAAAGCTTACATTTATTTAATATCTTTCAGATAAGGGCTGTGTGCCAGAAAGGACAGAAAGCACAGACAGAACTGAATACTACTAATGCCCAGCACTTAAAAATAACACTTCTTCTGGAAAACATTTGTTCTGTAAAGTGCAGATTATGACAAAAGTCTAGACAGCAACAAGGGCTCTTTATTCAGTGTTGAAAAAAAAAAACTGAGACGAGAGAAAGGAATGAAGGAGCAGGGAAGGAGAGAGGGAGGGAGAGAAGAAATACGGAAGGAGGAAGCAAGAGAGGGAGGAAGGGAGGGAGGGAAGGAAGAAAAAGAAAAAAGAAAAAAAAGAACAATGTGAAGGGAACTATAAGCCAGGCACTTGCAGTTTATATAAAATATGTAAGGGGTTAAATGTATGTTGGCAGCTAAGGATAATTCCTTCGAATGCCTTCAGAATTTGTGAGCTTCATGGCAGAATCTTGGAGAGAGAAGAAAATTAACCAAAGTTGTTACTGTCGTTTATAAGAAGTCAGATGGTAGGGACCCACATAAATCTGTGAAAACAGACTGGATTTGCTTAAAAGCAAATGGTTTTTGTTAGGCGTTTATTTTTCTCATGTCAAAAATATGAAATTGCACCATAAAAGGAAGCGATAAAATCTCCATCACTCCACACCTGGGGGATCCGTCCACGTGTCCCCACAGGTTCAGCAGTTACTGAAAGTGTGAGTCTCATTTTACCTGCTAATCCTGTACTTGGAAGTATTCAGTGGAGAGCTCAGCCTTCCCTTCAGCTGTGATGTCGGAGCAGTTTCAGAGGCACAGGCTACTGCAAAATAAACTCAAATGTTTATCATTCCGGAAACTCATTTTATAACCAGCATTGTTTTCTGTGGCTTATCCACGGTGAAAATGAAGCGGCAATTTCCGATTAACATACATCATCTGACTTTTGTTTTGCTTTCTCTGAAGTGAGTTCAGGAAGTGCCCAATGCATTTATACATCTCATCTGTGCACATTCTTTAAAAGGCTCTGTGATATGTGATAGTGAAATAGGGTTTGCCAGATGAAATAATGGGAACGGTCTGAGAATTCAGAGTAAAGCAAATTGGGCCTGACCCTTTCCAAATAAGTCATTTGATTCTGTCATATCCCCCCTTCTCTCTCTCTCTCTCTCTCTCTCTCTCTCTCTCTCTCTCTCACACACACACACACACACACACACACACACACACTTGTATTTATTTTTAGTGGTGCTGGATATCAAACCCAGGGCCTGATACATGCTAGGCAGTGCACTACACCGAACTGCATCCCCAGCCTCTCTCATTTTCCTTCTGCTCTTGTTGTTATTGCTGTTAGGTGCCACTGAGTTGGGTCTGACTCATAGCAGCCCTAGGTACAACAGAATGAAACACTCCCCAAAACTGTGCCATGCCCAGCACTGTGTCAGTACTTCTCTGCTACTCATAGGGTTTTCATGCTTGCATGCTCTGCAAATGTTGGACCACTGAGCTGCACCCTCAGCCCACGTTTTCACCTTTTTGAGACAGGGTCTCGCTAAGTTACACAGACTGCCTCTGGTCTCGAACTTGCGACCCTCCTGCCTCCAACTCCCAAGCCACTGGGATTACAGATGTGCACCACCACGCCCGGCTGAATGAATTCTTTAATCTTGCCTCAGAAGTTGCTTCATTGGCACAAATTTTAAATTATGGGCCACAACAAATAACTTTTTTTTTAGATGAAATTCACATACCATATAAGATGTTGTTGTTGTTGTTGTTAGGTGCCATCGAGTAGGTATCCGACTCATAGCGACCCTCTGTACAACAGGGGAAACACTATTGTCAGTGCTTCTCTGCTGTTCATAGGGTTTTCAAGAGCAGATTGATTTTTGGGAGGGGGTTGCCAGGTCCTTCTCCCAAGCCTACAGCTTCTGGTGTTCCCAGGCGGTCTCCCATCCAGGTCCTAACCAGGCCTGACCCTGCTTAGCTTCCGAGATCTGACAGATCGGATGCCACAGGGCTACAGCTGCAGGCACAGAGTCATAGTTCAGCTTATATATACAATGTGTAATTACCAAATCAGGATTGGTAACACTTCCATCTCCTTAAACACTTTACAAAAAACAATATTTTTATTAACATGTAATGATAATGGCATGCCTTTATGAGGTATAGTAAGAGTTTTTCAAAAATCGCACACAGTGTAGGAAGATTCATTACACACACAATTTTTAGGGCAGTATTAGGGATCAGTTGATGTCCTCTAAAATTTGTTTATAAATAAAACATGTATTTCAAAGGTCACAGATGTCCCTTCATTGCTGATTTCCTGGGTGCATAGTGCTGAGTGGAGTAAAGGATCTTTTTCTAAACCTATTTTTATTGTGATTTAATTAGCATACAGTGTAACAAGTTTCATTATGAGATTATCATACAGTTGAATCATGTATTTTGCACTTGCTCTCTTCTTCATTACCCCAATGTTGCTCCCACCCCTTCCACAAATCCCCTTCCATCTCTACTGGCATCCCTTTGGGCTTTCCAGTGTTGCATATAGATATAGATATAGATATAGATATAGATTTTATTTTCATTTTAGGCTAAGTCAACTTCCACATATCCAAGAGAACATGCAGTATTTGTCTTTCTGAGTCTGGCTTATTTCATTTAAAATGATGATCTCCAGTTCCATCCATTTTCCTGCAAATGACTTCATTCTTCTTTATAGGTGACTAGTATTACACTGTGTATGTTGTTGTTGTTAGGTGCTGTTGAGTCAGTATCCCACTCATAGCGACCCTATGTACAACAGGCGAAACACTATTCAATGGCGGATTGATTTTTGGGAGTGGGTTGCCTGGTCTGTCTCCCAAGCCTACAGCACCTGGTGTTCCCAGGCAGTCTCCCATCCAAGTACTAACCAGGCCCGACCCTGCTTAGCTTCCGAGATCTGACGGGATCGGATGCCACAGGGCTACAGCTGCAGGCAGCCCATTGTGTATATAACACACTTTAAAAATCTATTCATCTGTTGATGGACATCTGGACTAATCCAATATCTTTGCAATGGTGAACAGTGCTGCAATGAACACAAAAGTACAAGTGTCTCTATGGCATGATGACTTGGACTCCTTTGGGTATATGCCATATAGGTTATATGCCATATGGGAATGCTAGTTTTAGTTGTCTGAGGAACCTCCATACTGATTTCCATAGTGGCTGTACCAGTTTACAGACCCACCATCAATGTACCAGAGTTCATTTCCCCCTATATCCTAATGGGCCTTTGTTATTTGTTTTGCTGATGCTGGCCATTCTGACTGGGGTGAGATGGAATCTCAATGTAGTTTTGATTTGCATTTCCCTAATGGCAAAGGATGTTGGACACTTTTTCATGCTTATTAGCCATTTGTGTTTCTTCTTTTGAGAACTGTCTGTTTTGTTCAGTTACCCACTTATTGATTGGGTTACTTTTTTTCTAGTGTTTATTTTTTGAGCTCTTTATATATCCCAGATATTAATCCTCTGTCAAATGTATAGTTGGCAAAGATATTCTACCATTCTATGTGCTCTTTCTGAGTAAAGGATCTTTTAATCTGGAGAAATGAAGGCCCCAGAAGGACAAGGCTGGCCTGGCTCTTTCCTTACTCTTCCATTGACTTGAAAGGGAACTTCAAGGTTGAGAGACATCTGTTGAGTCTGTTGAGAGACATCAATAGTATTAATAATAAAAGGCATTAGTTATGCTTTACATGGCTGTAGCAATCAGAATTTCTGTGGGCTTGCATTTGTGTTATCTAATTTCTAAATTCAACTAGTAGTACTGTGGTGCCTTAAACAGTCTATAAAGCTGCAAGACTAAAATTAAGAGAGAAAAAAAAATGCCCTAGCCATTGTCTTGAACCAAACAACTATCTAAGCTGTGAAATTAGGTTTTCTTAAGGTTTTATGGAGTGCTAGTGAGTGGGTCATACTTTTTGCGTATCATTTCTTTAAGAGGTAAACTAAAAATGGTCATTTTTGGTTATGGGGGGACTTTGTCATGGAAACATGCTAAAAAATAGGCCATAAGCACCCAAGACCAAGCTTCCCAAATTAATGTACTGAACACACTTGGTTCAGGCTGAGGCATTCCCTCAGCTGAGTGATTATCTAACATTATCTCAGTGGATAATGATTTTAATACTTCATAACACTCATTATGGCATTAGTGGTTTCATATTAATAAGATATTAGTTTTGTTACTCAGGGAATCTAATACATGAAATTAAAAAACCAAAAATCAACTTTCAAGCCCTAGTTACCCAACAGGGTTTCTGTTTGCCTGTTATTATTATCAAAAGACTTTTCCTTATTGAAATAATTATTTGAGCTTTCCATGACTCTATCTTACTATTCTTAGTGCTAGTGTATCATGTTTTCCAACAGTTTGACCCTTGCAAATGCCATACTTTGCATCTTACTATAGTCGATACAAGGGGAAATGTTAGATTATCTTAACTTCTCAGTTTATGCAAAATGACTTTATCTTAATGATTATCATTCTGGGCAGATTAATTATAAAATCTATTATAGATCAAAAAGCAAAATTCCAGGGATAATGTCACTATATTTGGGATCCAGGGGCTTTCAAAGGTTACAAATGAACAGAAAGTCCTTTAATGTGATATTGATCATCTTATTCTCATGGTGAAGCATGAAATTTGACACAGGAAGGTTTAGGAGGGGTCTGCTAATGTGGATGAAGCCTTCTCCTGTAAAGCCTGGGGAAAATTGCCTGGAAAGAAGTCTTTCCTTAAAACCAGACATTTCCCAAGGAGTTTTAGAATTTTGAATTTAATCCCCAATTCAAGAAAATGCAAAATGTATTAAAATCTTGGAGGAAAAATGTATATGTAGTTCAAGTTAAGAGAATACTTCTAATAATTAGGTTATGATGTCTAATGCACAGTTATAAATAAAAACAGGACTGGTTCCCTCATGTAAGAAATATTTATTGAGGACTTTCTGTATGTCTGACACTGGGCTAGAAGCTAAGGGTAAGGCAACAGCACCTAACAACAAGAAGCTGTTTATTCATATAGTTCCTTCTCAGATCTCAAAGGTATACACCTAATTTTTCAGTATAAATAGTAACAATAGATTCTAAGTCTTCCTCATTTAAGATATGTCATCCTACAATGAGCACAAAATAAAATATTAGAATTTCAGAAAGTCTGACAGAGAAAATCACAGTGTTGAAGCCAGGTGTGGTAGTACAGACCTGTAATCCCAGCACTCAGAAGGCTGAGGCAGGAAGATTGTGATTTCTAGGTCAGTCTGAATTACATGATAAGGCCTTTCAAGAAAGAAAGAAAGAAAAAGAGAAAAAATATGGGGATTATATTGGGATATACTATATGCATTCTTTCTCATAAAAATGGAATATAAAAAATTAACATTTCTTTAAAAATTTTTGGAAATGCACTCCAAAAATATGGTTTAATAACTAATTTCAGTTCTTTAGATTCCCTCCCAATTTCTTATTTTATCCATTTCTTCCAAAAACAATGAAAAAATACATTCTCTGGGAAATCTGATTCTATGTCAAGTGACTCATGATGGAGCCTAACGGAATTTATGTTGTTGTTGTGAGGTGCTGTGGAGTCTTGTCCAACTCATAGCAATCCTCAGAGGGTTTTCAATGGCTGATTATTTCAGAATTGTTCTGGGAGTGGAATGCCATGCCCTCCTGTTTTTTCAGTGCCAGGGATTGAATCTGGGTCCTCAGAAAGTGTGGGACAGCATTCTACCAAATGAGCTAAGCCTCAGCACTAAGGGAACTTATAGATTGGATTTATTTTTTTTCAATGCAATATTTGGCAACTGAACCAAAAGCTTTGAAAATACGGAGCGAGCAATAAATTTAAAAACTATAGCAGTTGAAGGGAATATTACCAACTCAGAAATTTTGCTTTTCAATTTCTTGCATTTGGGGAAATATTGGTTTTTAGGAGACTTTATTGTATGTGAATGACGAAACTATTGGAGGTGTTTTTACTGAAGAATGTAAAACAGGTGTGTTGCATTTTGAACTTTATGGAAAGTGATAGCTTAAAATTTAAATGTAGAGATATGTAGGGATGAGGGACAGAGTACAGAACAGTCTTGAAAGGGGATCCCATCTCCTGGAAGCCTTAAGAAAGGAGATGAGAAGGCTCTATAAGCCTTGTAAGTTGATAAAAGTGTAACCCAAAGTTATATAATAGTTGCATAATGGAAAAAGCCAATGCTGTATTGCTCTGTGCCCCACCAGCATTTACCAATAAAGGGAGAAAACAATGAGATGAGGATTCTAAATATATCCAGTAACTCTTGATATTATTTTAAATGTATTTTAGAGATACCACTACAGCACATAAATAACAGGAAAAGGGAAGGTATTAAATGTTTTCTGCAGCATTTTTGCCATTTTTCCAGTCTAGTCAGGAAGGACATTATAAAGATCATACTGATTCATGAAGATATCAGAGCATTTATGTACCCTAAGGTGAGCCTCAGAATGAATACAATTCACTTCTTTTGCAAGTTTAAAGTTACATATATCAGACGCTGACTTCTGGACCTTTTGCTACTAGACACAAGTGGTCTTTGAGATGAGCTGATGCTACTCAGTACTTCAAAGAATGCTGGACAGTTCCTCAGAATCCTTGAACAAAGCCTTCCTAGTCAAACCAACAAAGGTGCACCATGTTCTCCAGTGGCTAGTGGACCAAACAACAAGATTTGATGACTCTGTGTGAGGTGTGGAGGTCATAGCTCAGCTTCATTTCTATTTGTAACTCAGCCTCTGATTTTGTTGTCCCCCCTATCTGATTTTAATGTGAATCTATTGGCAAAGAAGACCTGCATTTCAGCAATATTGACTCTCCTTATGATCTCAAAACTATCATACACACAGACTCACCTATGCTTCACAGCTCCTGGTACCTGGAAGTGTCTCGAAAGTATCTGTCTTAACACCAAAGTAAGTAGCAAGTTTGAAGAATTGCACCTCTTACTGCACACATGACAAAACCCATATGCTAGGCTGTGAGTGTTGTTTCCTAGAGTTTGTAGGCTGGGAGCTTGGTCCTCAGTGTGGCAAGATTGGGAGGTGGGGCTTTTAAGAGGTGGAGCCTAGTGAGAGGTTCTTAGGTCATTGTAGGCATGCCCTCAGAAGGGATTGTGGGACCCCAGTTGTTTTCTGGCTTCCTATTTTGAGATGTGATTTCTTTCTTCCATACCTGTACATCTTCCACATAGTACCGTCACCAGAACCAGCACTATATTGTTTGAACTCTCAGCCTCAGAAAAATGTGAGCTAAATAAAACTTTTTACTTTATAAAGTTACCCTGCCTCAGATATTTTATTATAGCAATAAAATAAAAACCTAATACACCATCTTTGCAAATATTCTGACATGCTCATATCTATAGTACTTAATACAAAAGTTTTCTGTGTATCACAGAATGACACACTGTGAAATCACCCTTTTGCCTAAAATTATTATACTGAAGCTTCAGAATTAAATACGTGCAGATTTCTATAGTTTCTCATTTTTGGAAGAAGCAAAAACATCCTAAAGAGTGATTTGGATGACATGTGCATGAACAAATAGTCTTTTGTTTTCCTGTAGTTACTTTTCAAATAAATCTTCCACATTATATGTAATAAACATATGTAAGTGAGCTCTAGGATCCAAAAATGAGGTGGCCCTTTGCTATTGGAAATCAGTGATGATAATGTGGGAATTATGCCACAGGAAAGTATCATTTCAGTGAGCAACCCGGCTTTCGAATTCTGATCTAGTTGCAACCTGAACTCAATAGCTTGGAAAATAGCAAACCGGTAATTGTGTGAATCCAATCAGGGAACAAAATGACAGAATATTTTAGCAAGTAAGAAAATGGAGTTGTAAATATCAATCTTGTTTATTTCCCATTACCACAGCTGGAGGCAAGAAAAGAACACGGTTTGGTATAATTCAGTCAGGTAGGAATTATCGCATACAATGAGGTTGAAAATTCTAGAAAAATATTAGAAAAAGAAGGTGCATGTCACCATCCTGAAACATATTTGGGTGCGGCTACCCTGTCCCACTGCCCCATTTAGAAATCACATCTGGTTTAAAGACAAGATTGCTTTGCAGTGTATAACACCAGCAAACCTGCCCCCATTTGCTCAAGAGTAAATGATCAGAATCTCTGACCCAATATTATTTTTTAAAGAATGGTATCTTTTTCATATTAAATGTCTTGATCATAATTTTTGCAGAATACTCTAATAGCTGGGTTGTTATTAACCAACTACAGCAGCAGATGCTCAGAGGAGTACTTTTATATTATTCTGCATACATCTTGGAAAGAAATTTGTGTAACAACCCATTATCTGCATTACCTGTGCAGCGTTTACAAACAGGGACCTGAGGTAGCCTGCGCATCTACTAATGGCGGCAGCTAGACTTTTCCTGTAAGGACAACTGCTGTTGAGTCGGGGCTCTGGGGCCGCAAAGCTCAAGGCCATCAACGTTCACATGGGGCCCGCGAACTTCATTTCTTCACTAACCTCCCTATAAGCCTGCGTCTCCATATCCTTCCTCTTTCTTATTTTTCCAGCTGCAATGACCCCCTTTTACCCTTGTGACTCTCACAACATTGATATCTAACGCTTCTTATTAAAAAAAAAAACTTCAATTTCCATTTTCCTATAATTAATGGCACTTAGAAGGTAATTCCTAGGATGCTTTAAAACCTTAATCATTTGGTACTTCTTGAAAATAAAGCAGTAAAGACAACAATAGAGGAATAACAACAGGGTCACGTGTCCACACCAGTAGAACATGCGGTGGCAAGAGGCCAAGCCTCAACGTAAAGACCATAGCAGTGGCTGAGTCTGGTGCTCATACCTGCAATGCCAGCACTTGTAAGGCAGAAGCAGGGGGCTTGTGAGTTTCAGGACAGCCTCAGCTGCATAGCAAGACTGTCTTTTTTTTTTTTTTTGTGGTACTGGGGCTTGAACCCAGGGCCTCCCGCCTGCATGCTTCACAAGTGCTGGACCACTGAGCTGTGCTCCCAGCCCATTGTTTTTTACTTTTTGAGACAGGGTCTCGCTAAGTTACACAGACTGCCTCTGGTCTCGAATTTGCCATCCTCCCACCTCCGCCTCCCAAGCTGGGATTACAGGCGTGCGCCACCGTGCCCCGCGCTAAGACTCTGTCTTTAAAAAGCAACCAACTGCTAGGTGTGATGGCACATGCCTGTAAGCCCAGTGACTCGGGAGGCTGAGGCAGGAGGATCACAAGTTGGAGGCCAGAGGCAGCCTGCATAATTTAGTAAGACCCTGCCTCAAAGTAAAAAAAAATAAAAATAAAAATGGGCTGCAGGGTGCAGCCCAATGGTAGAACACTGGCAAAGTATGTTCAAGGCCATGGGTTCAATTCTTGAGTATTGCCCAAAACAACAACAAAAAAATCATACAAAACTGTGGTATACCAGCGTTCCAGAGTTCCTATACACCGTAGTTCCAGGCATCATCTAGTCCTCATATAAAGCTCAAGAGTCAGGTGTCCAAGGGTAAGTTCATGTGCATTTGATGGCAGTCTTCTTATTACCAGAGAATATAAATTGGCTCTCAAAACTACATAGAACACAATAAGTTAAATTAAATTTAATGTAAGCAAGAAAGAAGAGAAAGAATAGAATAAAACAAAGGTATGGACTTATCAAAACACAAAACAGGGGTCAGGTGAGGAGCATTAGTCTGTTCAGGCTTCTATAACAAAGTAGCATCGACTGGGTGGCTTATAAACAACAACAATTTGTTTCCGACCTTCTGGAGGCTAGGAAGTCTGAGGTTAGAGTGCTAGCCTGTCGGGCTCTGCGGGGGTCCTCCTCCAGGTTGCAGACTACTGACTTCTCATTGTCTCCCCACGTGGTGGAAAGAGTGAGGGACCTCTCTGGGGTCCCTTTATGAGTGCACTAATCTTGCTCATGAGGGCTCAATATGCATCCTAATCACCTGCCAGTGGTCCCATTCTTAGCACCATCACACTGGGGGTTAGCATTTCAGCATATGAATTTGGGGGAGAAACATTTAGTCCAGAATATTCCATCCCTGGCCCCCTAAATTCACATCCTTTACACAGGCCACATTTTCAGCATTTTGCTTAGAACTCTCCTCAGCTAAATATCCAAGTTGACCACTTACCACTTCTACCTGCCACAAAACTCCAAGACACAATACAGCCAAGTGCTCTTTCACTAATCATAAAGATCATCTTCCTGCCAGTGCCCAACAGCATGTTCCTTACTTCAACCTGACACTGCCACAGAATCACCTTTCATGTCCATGTTCTACTAACAATTTTGTTAGAGCCATCTTTTGTTGTTAGGTGCCCTCCAGTCAATATCCAACTCATAGCGACCCTATGTACAACAGGTGAAACACTATTGTCAGAGCTTCTCTGCTGTTCATAGGGTTTTCAATGGTGGATGGATTTTTGGGAGTGGGTTGCCAGGTCCATCTCCCAAGCCTATAGCACCTGGTGTTCCCAGGCGGTCTCCCATCCAAGTACTAACCAGGCCCGACCCTGCTTAGCTTTCGAGATCTTACAGGATTGGATACCACAGGGCTATGGCTGCTGCAGGCATTAGAACCATCTAGGTTTCTCTAACATTCACCTCAAAACTCTCCCAGGCTCCACCCATGAGTCAGTCCCAAAACCACTTCCACATTTTTATAAGTTTGCTACAGCAGCCTTCCACTTCTCAGGACCAAATGTGGCATTAGTTTGCTAGGGCTGCCATGACTGAATACCGCAGGCTGGGCGGCTTACTCAACAGAAATGTATTTTCTCCTGGTGTTGGAGGTTGAAAATCCAAGTGAAGGTGAGGGCGGGTTACCTCCCTCCAGAGCCTCCCTCGAGGGCTTACAGCAGGCTGCCTTCCTGCCGCCTCTATGCACAGTCTTCTCCCTGTGTGCTCATAGCCCTGGTGTCTCCTCTTATGTCCTAACCTCCTCTTTTAAGAACACAATTCAGATTGGATTAGGGCCCACACCATGGTCTCAATTTAACTTAATTACCTATTCAAAGGTCCTATAGCTCAACACAACCACATTCTGAGGTGCTGAGCATTGAGGCTTCCACATAAGAATCTGGGGGAAATCAGCCCATACCATGAGCTTGGGGGAAAATTGGGTCTAAGTTTTTTGCCACTAAAATGAAAGGGAAAGCTGACTGATTGCACAGTTCTTGTGATCGTGAATCAGAAGCAAAACAACTCCCGAGGAGAACACACGCCTCCCTGATTTTAAGCTTTGGCGGCGCGTTGTCTTGTGGACTCGCTGGATGAAGGGTTGCCTCAGTTCACAGAGGCAGGAGCACACTGGAGTGCTGTTACTAAGGGGTTTGTTTGCAGTAAAAGCTCCAAAAGTCACTGCGTTGTCTGGGTGTGGTCAGGGAAACTTGAACCAGAAAAAAGTGGAATTTTAATTGGATGCAGATGTATTGATGGTTTGGCTAAAGTCCCCTGAGAAGAAATGATGGGCTAGAGACCTAGGAAGGAAATGGGTCTCAGCAAGAGGGGGACAGAGGACCTTTCCAGGGGGAGAGACCTCTATGTTATTTAGGAGAGCCTCTGGGAGAAGGGCCAGGTTCCAGACAGAGGCTTTTGGAGAATGTCAAGGGTGGGGACCTCAGAGCCATGGGCTGAGAACAGGCATCCGCTCAAAGGGCTGAGTGAGCTGCCCAAGAAGGGGCTTTGCACAAGTGGAGTCTGGCGAGGCAGCTGGGAAGTGGTCAGGAGTCTGGACAGCAAGGAAGTGTGGCCGGAAGCTACAGGGAAAGAAATCAGGAAAAAGCACATCTTTCCCTAAGGAAACGGTGCGTGTGTCTGGGGCACGGCAGGCACATGATACATGCGTGCATATGTGTGCACGAGAGAGAGCAGGAGAGGAAGGGAATGAGGGACAGACTATGGGTCCAGTCAGGAATCAGCCTTCCCACAACAGATCAGAATATCGGGTGGCAGGTGACTGAGAGACTAATTGATATTCCCATTTGGAATTCCTAAAAACCAAAATCCCAGCAATGGTGATAGCAGCACTTTGCGTTGGGCGGCATCAAGCAAGGCAGAATGCATGTGAAGGCATGTGAGTCTCACCAAAGTGTTCTGGGACCCGCTGAGCAGAGCTGTCTCCTCTCCCACTGCTGTGTGAGGAGACCCAGCCCTGGCATGCTCTAGATGACAAAGCACGGTAGGATCGGCCTCTATGCCCACTACGTCTTCTGTGGCCACATCCAGGGCTCACTCTCCTGTGAGAGTGCGATGCTGTGATGCTCTTGGAAAGACGGCTGGCCACATCCTAGCAGGGTGCTGAAGAGAGTGTAAGTGTGGCTTTTGGAGAAGAACCAGCTCTCTGCCCACCCGTCCCCTCCCAACCCTCTGCATCTGCCATATTTAGTGACAGCAGAAATACCCAAAGTGAGTGGGAGCTGAGTGCAACTGTCAGAGGGGACCGTGCTTTATCACAGTGACCATACCCCAAGATAAATGAAACTAATAAAATGATTGTTTTTCCTGAGGAGAGGAAAAAGCAAGTAAGGAAAAGCTAATTCAATTGTCTAAATAGGAATAAATAACATTAGTGATTTAAAAAATTTGGTGTTCTGTTTTCAAATGGAACTATTCTCTCAGGGCCCAAATCCAGCCGTCTTACAAAAGTCCACTGTCAAGTAATAAGGAGCTGTTGCTGCTGTTAGGTGCCATTGAGTCAGATCTGACTCATGGTGACCCTATGTACAACAGAACCAAATACTTCTTGACTCTGTGCCACACATCATTTTTTTTTCTTTTTTGCTTGTTTGAGCCCATTGTTGTAGCCATTATGTTTCTTCTTATTTTGAGTTGTACTACATCATTAAAAAGAGGTCTCAGGGGCTTTATTCTATTCTTGTCATTAAGGTAAACTCTTCTTTGAGGAGGCAACTCATGCCCAGTGGTTACTTGAATGCCTTCCAGCCTGGGGGTGCTCATTTTCCAGCACTATATTTGACAGTGGTTCTCTGCTTATGCACAGGGTTTTCAATGACTAATTGTTTTGGGAGTAGGTTGCTGGGTCCTTCTCCCTAGTCTGTCTTAGTCTGGAAGCTCAGCTGAAATCTGTCCACCATGGGTGACCCTGCTGGTATCTGAAATACCAGTAGCATAGTTTTCAGCATCACAGCAACACGTAAGCCCTCACAGCAAGACAAGATGACAGACACATGGGAGCAATAAGGAGGCAGTACTAAAAATGCATAGTCAAAAATATAAGAGGCCAACCTGGGCTGCATAGCAAGACCCTTTCTCAAAAACAAACTCTCTCAGCTGGGCGTGGTGGCACATGCCTGTAATCCCAGCAGCTATGGAGGCGGAGGTGCGAGTATCGCAAGTTTGAGACCAGATACAGTCTGCGTAACTTAGTGAGACCCTGTGTCAAAAAGTAAAAAAATGGGCTGGGCTGGGCACGCAGCTCAGTGGTCGAGCACTTGCAAAGCATGCAGGCACGAGGCCCTGGGTTCAACCCCCAGTACCACAAAACAAACAAACAAACAAACAAAATAAAACAAACAAACAAAAAAACCCACCTTTCTCTCCTTCTCTCTCTCTCTCTCTCTCTCTCTCTCCCCTCTCTCTCTCTCTCTCTCTCTTTCTATCTATCTATCTATATTCTCACTTATTTAAACTCACCATCATAATTTTCTCTGCTTTTGGAGAAGAAAAAATGGCAGACTTAAACTACTACTTTAGACAAGACTCAAAGTTATTCCCACTTAAAAGATATGTAGAGATAAGGAGTAGTTAAATTATCCAGAAGGCCAGACACAGAACAAAGAGTAAATCAATTTTATGTATTTAGCCCCAGGTTTTGCTACTGCTATCACAGGCCTGGGCTTCACATGAAGCAGAAGGGGGACTGGTTGGAGGGCGGAAGGGAGAAGCAGGGACAGGGAGGGTACTGGGGATGAAGATGAACGAAGTGCAATGATATGCATGTATGAAAATGTCACAATGAAACCCCTTATTTTGTACACTAAACTTTTTTAAGGAAATAAGATCCATTACACTGTGGGTATTGGTGCATGCCTGTTACCCCTGCAACTTGGGAGGCTGAGAGAACAGGATTGTGAGTTGGAGACCAGAGGCAGCCTGCACAACTTAGCATTTCTTTCAAAGAAATACAGATAAAAAGGGGCTGGTGGTGCAGCTAAGTGGTGGACTTCTTTCTTAGCATGTTCGAGTCCCCAGGTTCAACTCCAAGTTCAGAACAAAAAAAAAATCCATTAAAAAAGGAAGACTGGTTTTCATTCATTAAATGGAGATTTAACAAAACAGGAATGAAATCAAATCTCTAGATGAGGAACATACTATCTTCAATGTGCCTATTATTTACGTGAGTGAAAATTACTATAGTCATTATAAAGTAACCCTAATGGCACTAAAGAACTTGAGACTGTGTATGCTTCATCTCTACTCTGGTCACATCTCCCTCCACGTTCTGCTATGAAATCAGGGCCAATGAAAGGAGGAAGTTAGGGAGCTTGAGACCTCGTCCAACCTGATTTCTGGAGGGCCTCACACCTCCACGCCTCTCTTGCCTGGCTTATTATCTAGGCTCCCAAAGGCAGCAGATGCTCATGAAACAGAGTGATTAGGAGACTGTATGGGAGTAATCCCAAAGGCGTGGGCGGAATGCACTGAGACCAGCCACGGCCGTTGAAGAGCCTGGGTGCTCGCAGTGGCCAGGCACTCTTATGGCCCTGGGCCTGAAGAGGCACAGATAGGGAGAGATTCCAGGATGTCGGAGAGCGCCAGGCAGCCCTGGCAACAGGACACGCTCCACTTCTGGCCTTGATGCAGTCATCTTAGATATGCGCGCAAGTCAAACAACAGGCTTAAAGGCTGTGAAGATTTCCCTTCTCCCAGACCCCCCAGAACACGGACACCATTCAGTGGTGTAATTTCTGACACAAATTAAACATATAACAAAGTGAAAGTCCAATCAGTGTGGAGTCATTTTGTAGAGACAAATTCCCTCCCAAACCTGAGATCCCTAAAGGCAGCTCCAAAAATTAGCTTAAAAGAGTAATTCTGTCATATCAAGTGGGCACAGTGGGGTACACTTCAAATCTTAGCTCCTTGAGAGACTGAGGCAGGAGGACAGCAAGTTCAAGAATGAAGTTACCTTGTGCAACTTAGTGAGACCTTGTCTTGAAATTAAAAAATAAAAGAATAAGTGGTTTGGGGATGCAGCCTAGTGGTAGAACACTTGCAAAAGACGTGTGTGGCCTTGTATTTTAACCTACAATTACAAAAAAAGAAGAAGAAAAAGAAGAAGAAGAAAAGGAGAAGGAGAAGGAGAAGGAGAAGGAGAAGGAGAAGAAGAAGAAGAAGAAGAAGAAGAAGAAGAAGAAGAAGAAGAAGAAGAAGAAGAAGAAAAAGAAGAAGAAAGAGGAAGAAGAGGAGGAGGAGAACGAGAAGGAGAAGGAGAAGAAGGAGGAGGAGAGGAGGAGGAAGAGGAGGAGGAGAAGAAGAAGAGGAAGAAGAGGCAGAAGAAGAAGAAGAAGAAGAAGAAGAACAACAACAACAACAACAACAAAGAGGAAGAAGAGGAGGAGGAGAAGGAGAAGAAGGAGAAGGAGAAGAAGGAGAAGAAGAAGAAGAAGAAAAAGAAGAAGAAAGAGGAAGAAGAGGAGGAGGAGAACGAGAAGGAGAAGGAGAAGAAGGAGGAGGAGAGGAGGAGGAAGAGGAGGAGGAGAAGAAG
>VMDO01014676.1:0-53768 GCA_007922755.1 Pedetes capensis | reverse complement strand
ATGAAATTTGAAATAGAATCATCAAAAATTAATGAGTCTTTAAATAATACCCACAATTATTAGTTTAGCATTCCTTTTTTTAGGATGTTTCTTTTATATTTGTTATTGTATATTAACTGAACAAAATATTGGGTTTCATTATGACACCTTTATACATCCATATAAGGTACTTTGAGTATATTTATGCTTCCTATTACCACAATTATTCCCCCTCTTTCCTCACATTAATCACTTCCTATTTCTTAATAGTCCCCTTCTATTTTCATGTCTTTGTTGATGGGCTAGGAAACTCTATGTAAGAGAGAAAACATGATATATGATACTTATCTTTCTGAATCTGGCTTACCTTGCTTAACAGGATGATATCCAATTCCCTCCATTTTCCTGAAAGCAGTATGATTTCATTCCTCTAATGGCTAAATGGGGCTGGGATTTAGCTCAGTTGGTAGAGTGCCACTCTGCAGTCTCTGAGGTCCAATTCCTAACACCACAAAAATGGGAGAAGGACGTGGCAATCCACTCCCCCAGGCAATGCGAAACAATCAGCCATTGGAAACCCTATGGGGGTCGCTATGAGTGGGATACCAACTCAAGGGCACCTAACAACAACAATAACAATGGCTAAAACACCATCATTGTTGCATGTGAACTGGGGTTTAACTCAGTTGGAAGAGTGCTGTTCTGGGTACTCTGAGGCCCTGAGTTAAACCCCTGGCACTGCAAAAATGGGAGAAAGATCTGGAAGCACACTCCCAAAACAATCAGCCAGCAAAAACTCCATGAATAGCAGAGAAGCATTGACATAGTGCCAGATATGGCACAGTGTCAGGGAGTGTTTCATTTTATTGTACATAAGGTGGCTATGAATTGGACCTGACTTGATGACATCTAACAGCAACAATAACAATATTGTGTATATATGCCATGTTTTCTTTATCCATTCACCTAAGCTGATTCCGTGACTTGCCTATTGTGAACATTTCCACAATAAACATGGATATGTAGGTATCTTTATTGTATGTTGTCTCTGTTTTCTTTGATTATGTAATTCAGGAATGATACAACTGGATCATATTGTAGTTCTATTTTTAGTTTTCTGAAACATCTCCATATTGATTTCCATATTGGCTGCACTAATTTATATTCTCACCAACAGTGTATAAGGGTTCCTTTTTATGTTTGTGCTCACCAACATTTGTTTTTTTTTGTTTTTTGTTTTTTGTTTTTTTTCTTGATGATAGCCATTCTGACTGGGGTGAGATGGAATCTCAGTATAGATTTGATTTGCATTTCCCTGATGGCTAAATTTGTTGAACATTTTTTCATGGTGTTTTTTTGTTTTGTTTTGTTTTGTTTTGTTTGTCCTTTGAAGAATACTCATTTGTAATCTCTTATTTGGAGGTACTGTAACAGATCATACTGGCATTTGTGTAGTTTGAAGAACATAGGTAAAGGATCACATATAAGCACTTGGCCAAAAGTGACTTATGTAGAAATCTCAATAAATGCTTTGACTATCGGATTTAGCTATAGATTGCTAGAACTGGAAATTGGCCAATAAGACTGTAAGTTTAATTGCAATTTTCTGAAGCAATTAAACTTGCCTGATTGCTTTGGCTATGATAGAGAAAGAGCATTTGTTGCAACAGTATTAGATCAGTGAGAGGCAAGATAGTGCAGCATGAGCTAAAAGATCAGTTAAAATTTTGCCTCAAAGTCTAGAGAGATTTGCTTTTGTTTACTAGAAATAAGTAAAATACAAGAAGGTTTAGTGTCACATATAAATAATTATCAATCAAAATCTCTACCTAAAGCCTATAGACACCAGGGGAAAGTTAAATGACTTATATGCAACACAATGCTTACTTAATATCAGAAGAAAACCACAAAATGATGGTAAAAGTCATGTTTTATTCTTATTGAGCCATTTATTATAAATGAAAACATAATAGCAAAGATTAAATAGGAAAAATGCCTGTTGTTAGAATTAAACTATTTATCTTCTTTCTTTTAAGAAAATGTAAGATGTATACATTTTTTCTGATATTCTACACTTCAAATCAGTATGTGGTCAAGTGTTTTGTATTGAATTTTGTGGTCTCAGCTATTAAAAATAATTTGATAATTTATTTTTGACATATAATGACATATCACTAAACTGCTTGTCATTGAGCTTAGGTAAAACAACACATTTGTACAGAATGAGCACAGCATGGTTTCCTTTTCTGAACTTTTTATATAATAACTATTTTAGAAAGATGTTTAATTCCCAATACTTTAGACCATACAATGAATAGTAAAATTGTTTGAGCCTGCAGCCATATCACTGTGGCATCCAATCCTATTAGATCTCAGAAGCTAAGCAGCATGGAACCTGCTTAGTACTTGGATGGGAGACTGCCTGAGAATACCGGGTGCTATAGGCTTGGGAGAAGGACTTGGCAGCCCACACCCAAAACAATCAGTCATTGACAACCTGATGAATAGCAGAGAAGCACTGACAATAGCGCCTGGCATGGCACAGTGTCGGGTAGTGCTTCATCTGTTGTACATGGAGTCACCATGAGTCAGACTTGACTAGACGGCACCTAACAACAACAAGATTATTTGAGTGGTATTTTGTTCCTAGAATTATAGCTTCCTCCTCCTCTAGAAAGCAACTTTATTCTCCTAGATCACTAATAACTTCATAACTGCAGCACTGATGTAGGCAAATTTGACTTTCTTAAAATGATCTCCCTCCTTCTCTGAGCTTCTATGTATTATTTTTGTCAAGTACTCTCCTCTCATCTAACATCCTTTTCCATCTCTTCTACTCCTCTTTTCTCTTTCCACTCCATAAAATTGAGGATCCTCCACATTCTAGGAACACTCTCCTACTCTCTTTCTTGAAATTATTTCTCTTAGGGATATAATTTTCATTTTGTGGGACCAACTCCCAAGTCAATGTCTCTATTCTGTCTCCCTTCTTCAGGATTCAATGTTCTCTCTTCCAAAGCCTAATAGATACTTGTCAATAAATGTCCACTAGAGAAGTGCATGACAGGCATTTTGATATGGCATTAGGCATCTATGTAAATGTTACTTGAACATAAGCACAGTGATACCAACATAGGAACAATGGATTTGATAGCTAAGACCCAACATGGCTTCTTAGTGACTAAAAGCCATGGGTGAGAAGCCTATATAGTGTGGATACATTGAACAGATGATTTATGCCACAGGAGCTACATATCACAAGTCTTTTGACCTCTCTGCTTTTAAAGCACAGCCAGAGCCACAGAATGGAGAAATGTCCAAAGAATGGTGTCTGGCACAAAAGAAACTAATAAAATGGCCAGGGATTCTGGTTAAGATGGCAGATTAAAAGCAGACATGCTTTGAGAGAAACAAAAGAGTTAAAAATGAGATGTAATGGACTCTATTCTGAATATAAAAATCTGGGAGAACAGCGGTAACCATTAGGAAATGGGTAGTTTTATCACAGAAGAAGAAAAGCAAAAAAATCACCCAGGGTGAAGAGACAACTAGAAATGGTTGCCATTCCAGAGAAGTAACCCCAAGCCAAGGGAGTGCCAACAATTGTAAGGAACCAAAAGGACACCAAAGGAACCAAAAACAGACAAAAATCAGTTGACTGCGTCCAGTGACCTGAATCCACTCGGAAGAGCTAGAGCACAGCAGAGATGAAACAAATACTCCTCCATAAGCAACAGGGACCAGCTAGCCAGCAACAGCACATCATCCAGGACTTCCCATGTCTTGCATAGGAGGTGAGTCTGAAGCCACTCAGGCACTACCTGGCACCAGCGCCCAGTGTCTAGAGAAGAGGAAGACAGAGACAGAGACTAAGTTTGTCCCGGGGACAAACTTAGCTTCCTCCAACCCACCAGAGAGGCAGACAAATTAAAGATTAAAAAGACACTACAAAAAAAATAAAACTAAAGGTTAGTACTTTGAAAAGATAAAGTAAATAAGCACTCCTTTATCCAAACTCACCAAAAAAGTAAAAAATGTGCAAAAGTAGAATGAAAAGGGAAACATAACAACTGATATCAAGGAAATATAGAAGACAATCAGAGACTGCTTTAAGAAGTTGTACTCTCAAAAAAAAATGAAACTACAGAAGAAATGGATAAATTCCTTAACACTTATGACCTAACAAAACTAAATCCTGAAGCAAATTAAGCTAATCTATAACAAGCAATGAAATTGAGGGAGAAAAAAAAATATCTCAAAAATTAAAAGCCCAGGCCCTGATGGGTTCAGAGCTGAATTCTATCAAACCTGTGAATAAGAATTAATATATACCCTTCTCAAAATATTTCATAAAATAAAAGGGGAAGGTATATTTCCAAAATCATTCTATGAAGACAATATCACTCAGATGCCAAAAACACATAAGGACACTATAAATAAAGAGAACTATAGGCCAATTTTCCTGATGAACACTGATGCAAAAATCATCAATAAAATTATTACAAACCTAATACAGCAACACATAAAAAAGAGCATACATCACAGTAAGGTGGGACTCATTCCACACATGCAAACTTGGTTCAACCTATGCAAATTAATGTAATTTATCATTTCAAGAGATGTCTGGACACAAATCACATGATCATCTCAATCAATACTGAAAAAAATCTTTGACAATGCTCAAAATCCCTTCATGATAAAAATTCTGAAAAAACTGCATATAGAAAGAACATATTTCCACAGCATAAAAGTCACATATGATAAGCTATACACAACATCATATTAAATGGGAAAAAATTGAAAGCATTCCCTCTAAGATCAGGAATAAAACAAGGATGTCCACTTTCTCCTTTCTTGTTCAAAATCATGATTGATGTTCTAGACAGAGGCAAGAGAAATCAGGCAAGGGAAAGAAATTAAAAGGAATACTAATAGGGAAAGAAGAGGTCAAATTGTCCCTATTTTCAGATGACATGATCCTATACCTTAAAGACCATAAAAATTACACTAAAAAACTCTTAGAAGCTCCTTTAGCAATGTAGCAGGGTACAAAATTAACATTCTAAAATCAGTAGCATTCCTTTATACCAATAGTGAACATTAAGAGAAAGAAATGACAGAAGATACTAGAAGATTGAAAGGAATTCCCTTACTCATGGATTGGAAAAATTGATATTGTGAAAATGGCTATACTACCAAAAGCATATACAGATTCAACACAACACTCATGAAAAATCCAATGATATACTTCACAGAAATAGAAAAAGCAATCCTAAAATTCATATGGAAGCACAAAAGACCATGTATAGCCAAAACAACCTTGTTGTTGTTAAGTGCCATCAAGTCCACTCTGAATCATAACAACCATAAGTACAACCAAACAAAACATTACCTGATGCTGTGCCATGCACATGATCTTTTTTATACTTAAGCCCATTGTTTCAGTCATTATATTAATTGATCTAGATGAGGTTCTTCCATTTTTCTCTGATCCACCACTCTCACAAACATGATGTCCTTCTCCAGAGATTGGTCTCTTCTAACAACATGTCCAAAATACATATGATTCAGCCTAATCATCCTTGCTTCCAAGGAGTATTTTGGTTGCATTTCTTCTAGAACATTTTTATTGATTCCTTTAACAGTACATGGAATATTCAATATTCATGTCCAGCACCATAATTCAAAATCAATTTTTCTCCTGTCTCCTTTATTCACTATACAGCTTTCACAACCCTATGATGCAAATACCATGGAATGAACAAAGCACACCTTTGTCTTCAATGAGACATTTATCCTTTTCAACACTGTAAAGAGGTCTTTTGCGATAGCTCTTCCCAATGCAATGCATCTTTTGATTTCTTGACTGCTCCCTCTGTGAGGGTTGATTATAGAACCAAATAAAACAAAATCTTGGGCATCATGTATCTTTTCTCCACTTATCATAAAGTTACTTAATGACCCAGTTACAAAGACTTTTTTGTTTTCTTGATGTTTAGGTGAAATCCATACTGAAGACTGTGTTCTTTGATCTTCCTCAGCAAGTATTTAAAATCCTCTTCACTTTCAGCAACTGAAATTGTATTATTTGCATATCACAAGTTGTTAATCAGTCTTCCTCCTATCTTTATGTGACATTCTTCTTCATGAAGTCTGGCTTCTCAGATTATTTGCTCTGCATAGAGATTGAAGAGGTATGGTAAAAAAGATACAACCCTGATGCATGCCTTTCCTGACTTTAAACCAAGCAGTATTTCCTTGTTCTGTTCAAATGACTGCCTCCTTGTCCATGTACAGATTCTGCAGAAGTACAATTAAATGTTCTGGTGTTCCCATTCTTTGCATTGCTATTCATAATTTGTTGTGATCCACACAGTCAAATGCCTTTGCATAGTCAATAAGACTTGGATAGACATCTTTCTGGTATTCTCTGCTTTAAGCCAAAATCCATCCAACACTAGCAATGATATCCCTGGTTCCATGAGCTCTTCTAAATCCAACTTGATTTTCTGGCAGTGCCTTGTCAATATACTGCTAGAGTCACTTTTGAATGAACTTTAGCAAAATTTTACTTGCATGTGATACTAATGATACTGTTTAACTTGCACAATCAGCTGTACCCCCTTTCTTTAGAATAGTCATAAATATGGATCTCTTCTAGTCAGTTGGCCAGGTAGCTGTTTTCCAAATCTATTGGCATAGAAAAATGAGCACCTATAGTGGTATATCTTTTTATTGAAACATCTCAGTTGAATTCCATAAGTTCCTGGAGTCTTGTGTTTCACCAATGCATTCAAGGGAGCTTCCACTTCTTCCTTCAGTATCATTGGTTCTGGAACCCACCAGAAGTAATACACATGAATCAAATTGACTGCATCTGTGGAAAGAAATGACAGAAAACCTCAATATCAGAAATCAGAACTAGACCATTTGCTGATTGTGGCTCAGACCATCAATTACTCTTTTGCAGGTTCAAACTGAAACTGAAGAAAATTAGAACAAGTGTTCATGAGCCAAGGTTTGACCCTGTGTATATCCCACCCAAGTACAGAAACCATCTCAAGAATAGATTTGATGTGTTCAATACTAATGGTTGAAGAGCTCACAAGTTGTAGCATGACATCAAAGATATCATTCATGAGAAAAGTAAAAAGTTATTCAAAAGACAAGAAAGAAAGACCAAGTTACATGTTAAAAGAGACTCAGAAAATTGCCCTTGAACAATGAGTAACTAAAAAGGATGACATGACAAAGTTAAAGAACTAAACAGAAGATTTCAAAGGGCATCTCAGGAAGAAGAAATAGGGAAGGAGTGAAGGGGTAGGAGAATCACATAGAAAGGTAAAGAGGGAAGAAAAATTCAAATTATGGGATGCAATTCTTAAATCTATGAAAAAGGGGAGAAAAGGGAAGAAAAGGAATAAAAAAGAAAGGAAAAAATTCAGAGTATAACCCATGGTTGCATACAGTTGTCATTATATGTTAATTAAAATTCTTACTTTTTTTGTGTGTGTATTCTGTTCTGTAAAATGTTTAAGGAGATGGAAGTATAAGCAAAACTGATTTAACATTTGCAAAATGTATATATCAAATGACCTCATACTCTGTAGCCCACTAAAATGTATAAAAAATACTAATAAAAGTAAAAATTTTAAAAACAATGATTTATGTTGTCAATGGGCCAGAGATGAATGGCACAAAATTCTATAATCTCTTCAGAGCAGCATGCCATTTAAAATGCATGCATTGCTCATTTCTAGAATTTTCCACTTCACATTTTCAAACTGCAGTTGACCGCAAGAAACTGAAACTGTGGAAAGCAAAAGCAGGGATAAGGGGAGACTGCTGAATTCAATGCTAGCATTGTAGCAAACACTACAATGCTGGCACAACTGTGTTGAGCAAAATAAATTACAGAGGCTAAAATTGTAATTTTATATATTTTTCATGTGTCATTATTACCCATTTTTTCAATATCTTTGTCAACTATTCTTACTTCATTGATTGTAGTAAAACCAATATTGTTATTGCTGTTGGGTGCCATCAACACGGAGCAACCCTCATGGGGTCTTCAATGGCTCATTGCTCCAGATTGCTTTGGGAGTGAACTGCCACATCCTTCTTCCATAGTAAAAACAATAGTTGACCAAATTTGATTGATGAGCCAGTTTGGCCACTGGTGTGTTTGAAAGTGGAGATTCATCAATGAATAGGAAAACTTATGCTTTTTGCCCTCAGTAACATCATTTTTTAAGAGAATATTCCATTTATTTGTATTCTAACATTGACATTTCTCTCTTATCACACAGCAATGTGTATTAGGTTTGTTTATTACCTATCACAACCCACTCAATCATTGGGCACTTTGATTCCTTTCCCCTTTTATTTCAGGTATTCATACCATTAAACAAGTTCTCCTAAATCAAACAAGAACCTCCCAAATATTAACCTCAGCTTTGTATCACCCCAAATTTTCTCAATAATCATATGCTAATGTTTGGGAGAAAAACATGGCAGCCCACTCTCACAATAAACCCCAAAACAGCAGCTTTTGGCAACCTTATGAATAGTAGAGACATGCTGACATACTGCTGGGCATGGCACAGCAAGGGGGAGTGTTTTGTTCTTTTGTACATAGGGTCTCTATGAGTCAGTCCTCACTTGACAGTACCTAACAACAACGTTTATAAATAGCTGAAAATATTTTATATTTCAGAATTTCATTTTATTTCTTTGCATTTTTCATATAGGTATTACCTCTCTAAAGGCCTTTTTAATACCTTAATTGAAGATAATAGACATAATAAATTATACATATTTAAGCTGTACAATTTGATAATATTTGCTAATGTGTTACTTTTTAAATAAGAGCTTTATTAAGATACATATCACATGCCATAAATGTAGCTCTTTTAAAGCATACAGTTCACTTATTGTTAATTTTTTTCACAGAATTTTGCAGCCACCACCACTAATGTCTTTGGGTGCCATTAAGTTGGGTCCAACTCATAGCAACTCTAAGTATAGTAGAATGAAACACTAACCAACACTGTGCCATGCACATAATTTTTTAATATTTGAGTCCATTGTTGCAGCCATTGTGTTTCTTCTTATTTTGAATTGTGCCATATCAGCAAAAGGACATCCCGGCGGCTCTACTGGATTCGCTTTGTTAAGATCAACTCTACTTTGAAGAGGCAACACTTCCCCAGTCACTTCTTGAATGTCTTCCAGTTTGGGGGTTTCATTTTCTAGCATTACATTTGACAGTGTTTCCCTACTATTCATAAAGTTTCCAATGACGCATAGTTTGGGGAATGAGCTTCTGGGTCCTTCTCCCTAGTCTATCTTAGTCTGGAAGTTCAGCTAACACCTGTTCACCATGGGTGGCCCTGCTGGTATCTAAAATACTGGTGGCATGGCTTTCAGCATCCCAGCAACATACAAGCCCCCACAGCATGACATGCTGAGAGACAGATAGAAGAATGTGCCTATTAGATCACCTCAAAAAGGAATTCAAGCTGAATACTTTCATTCTATGGACTCACCTCATTTTGTTTTGGTATTTAACAGTTGATAGACATTTGTGTTGCTTCCCCTTTCTGGTTATAGGAATAATGCAGCTATGAATTTCAAGCACTAGATTTTGTGCGTAAATATAGTTTCTCTCGGGCACTTACCTAGGAGTAGAATTGCTGCACCATATGGTCATTCCATGTTTAACATTTGCCAAAATGCATCTATACCACTCTACATTCTCAATAACAATGTATGAGAGTCTTACTTTCTCTAATACTTTCTGTCACTATTCTATCCCACCAACCTCAATAATTATTCTCAATCTGGGAAATAAACTGAAAATATATTATTCTAAAAATATCTGGAGCTCCAAAAGCCAGAATCAGGCACCATGGTGTATATTTGCAATCTCAGTTACTTGGAAGCCTGAGGCAGGAGGATCATGAATTTGCAGCCAGAGGCAGCCTGTACAACCTAGCAAGACCCTGTCTCAAAAGAAAAAAATGGAAAAAAGGCTAAAGATGTATCTCAGTGGTGGAACACTTGCATAGCATACAAAAGGCCCTGTGTTCAATCCCCAAAAGTGTAAATGAAAAAAAGAAACAAAACTCCAAAGACCAGTAAAGTTTCATTTCATATCTGTTCCCCAATAATTTATATAATTCTGGAACTGAAATGTTCCAATTCAATCAAAGTATGCATGCATGCTCTTAGAGAGTTACGTCTTTGGTGGGCAGATATGGCTTCATCTGTCTGTAACCTGTGCAGCCACTCAGGACCCCATACTTAGACAGGTCTGGCACTCAGTTTAATGCTCACCTGACAATATCTTGAAATTCTTTTCTCTTTTCCAACTGTCCCAAGCACTTTATTTCTGTAGCAGAAAATTTAGATTTAGTATGAAATAAACCAGTGAGACTTATCACCACAACATAACTTAAACCTGTGGTCTAAGAAGGGCTGTGATATGTTGTTCTTTTCTGTGGTATTAACCAAAACTAGGGCTTACTATTTCTATAGTCTTTCCTCATCCACACTTCATCCAGTATTGGTCTGGGGTAGGGAAGAATAGCCTCTGCTCTGCAAGTGACTCATCTCCTCAGAACAGAAGCTGCTTAATGTTTGTTGCATGGGTTTTCCCCTCCTCCATTACTAAATTTCTTTAGATAGATAAATATAGATAGATGGATGATAGACAGATAATAGATAGACGCTTTTTCCAGCTTTATTGAGGTATACCTGACAAATAAATATTATCTACAGGGTACCATATGATGTCTTTCTTCTTTTTCTGTGCCAGGAATTGAACTCAGGGACTTGTGCATGTTATGCAAGTGCTCTACCACTGAGCTACATCTCCAGCCCCAATGTGATGTCTTAATACACCAATACATAATGAATGTGAAATGATTACCACAGTCAGGCTAAGTTACCCACTGATCACTTCCCTTAGCTACTGATTTATTGTGTGTGGTCAGAACACTTAAGTTCTACCATCTTAGCAAAGTTCAAGTATATAATACAGTAAGATTAATGTTGTTTCCCTTCTATACATTGTTGTTGTTAGGTGCCCTTGAGTTGGTCTGACTCATGGTGACCTTCATAGGATTTTCAATGGCTGATTGCTTCAGGAGTGGATTGCCACCTCCTTCTCCTATTTTTGCAGTGCTGGGGATCAAACCTAAGTCCTCAGACAGTGCACAGCAGCACTTTACCTACTGAGCTAAACCTCAGCCCTTCTATACATTATATCTCAAAAAATTATGCATCCTTCATAACTGAAACTTTGCACTATTTAACCAACATCTCCCCATTTCCTTAATCCTGTCAAGCACCATGCTTCTCTCTGCTTCCATGAATTTGACTATTTTAGATTCTTTATATAAATATGATTATGCAGTATCTGTATTACTGTGTCTAGATTATGTTGTTTAGCATATAGTCCTCCAGGTTCATCCATATTATGCCAAATGGCAGGATTTCCTTTTTGATATTGAATAATATTTTAGTATTTATTATACATCATGTATTTTATTGATTCATTCGTTGATAGATACCTTGCTTAATTCTACATTTTGGTTACTGCAAATAACACTGCAATGAATATGGGTATGAAGATATCTCTTTAATATATTGATTTTATTTCCTTTGTATATATACCCAGAAGTGAGATTTCTAGATCATGTGCTTTTTTAAAAATTTCTCTTGAAAAATTTCTATTCTGTTCACCACAATGGCTGTACCAATTTACACTCCCATCAACAGTGCACAAGAGTTCCCCATAGCTCTCTAATACTTATTATCTCTTGTTTTGACAATAACCATTATATTGGATTTGATGTGGTATATTACTATGGTTTTAATTGGCATTGCCCTGAGTATTTGTTGTTGTTAGGTGCCATCAAGTCAGTATCCAACTCATAGAGACCCTCATAGGGTTTTCAATGGCTGACTGTTTCAGGATTGCCTTGGGAGTGGATTGCCAGGCCCTTCTCCCATTTTTGTGGTGCTGGGAATCGAACTTGGGACCTCAGAGACTGCAGCACAGTGCTCTACGTAGTGATGTTAAATTTTTTATATGCCTACTGGCCTATATGGCCTACTGGCCATTTTTATGTCTTCTTTTAAGCAATGTCTATTCATGTCTTTGAACCATTTTTTTAATCAGGTCTGCAGAGGCTGGCCTCCCACCAGAGTCTATTGGGATAGGCCTGGGTTCCAAGTCCACTGCAGTGGGCCTAGAACTCTGGGTTCTCTGGAGCTTGGGGCTACAAGGGGCTGGTTTGGCACTAAGATAAGTATGGAGCCTGAGTCTGCAGGGACAAACCTGGAGTTTCAGGGCCTGGCCTGGCACTGAGATTCCCTGGGATAGCCTGTGGTGGGGTGTACAGTAAAGTCAAGTGTTCACTACATTTACCCCATGCTGAGGGCATCTCTATCCTAGGCTGCCCAGGCTTGGGGAGGCAATAACACTGGTAATATGATATCATCCTTCCAGCCCTCCTCAGTTCATCTCTTATTATTTCTGTGCTTCACCCAGGTGCTGCAAACTCTCACTTGGGTTCTTTAGCTCTTGTGAAGGTATTTTTGTGCATGGATAGTTGTTTCTGTTAGCAGATGAGCACTGGAAAAGCTTAATCCATTTTACTGATGTCATTCCAAAATCTCTTGAAATTCTTGTAATGGTTTAATAAGAGTCCTCGTATTTTCATTTTGTAGTGAGCCCTTGCTATGGTTTGAGTATGAAGAGTTCTCCTCAGTCTCATATTTGGGATACTTGGTCCCCGTCTGGTGGTGATTTTAGGGAAGGCTCTGAAAATTTTAGGAGGTAGGGCCTAACTGGATGAAGTAGGTGACCTGGGGCTATCCTTGGGGGCTGTATCTTGTTTTAGGCCCCTATCTCTTCCTCACTCTTGCTTTGTATCTGCCATGAAGTAAAGACACTTGTGTGCCATACACTCCCACCACCATGAGGTTCTGCCTCACCACAGGCCCAAACTAACATCAACAGATCCAAAGACAATGGACTGAAATATCCATGAAACAAAATAAATATTTCTTCCCTTATGATGTTTCTATCAGGTATTTTGTCACACTACAAAAGTAACTAATACACCCCGAAGTTAAGTAGCCATGCCTATCTATACACTTTGGGGTCTAGTGTCTAGCCCCATCTAATTTATCATACACTATTTGTCTCTCAGCTCCTTTTAGGATTGCACAGGCCTTGTGTTCTATGTTTTAGATTCGTGGATTCTTTATGTTCTTTTGGGGCTATTACTGTTCATCAATTTCTTGTTCTTCTGTTGATTTTCATCCTTAATCTTTTGGAGAAGTCACGATACCCATCATTATTTTATTTTTAGTTCATAGCTCAAGCTGATACATAACCTGAAATAGTTCAGCTACTGTATTTCTGACTTTGAGATACAGACTTTCTGGACATTTCCTTTTAAACCATACTCTAGCTTAGAACAAAGACTCTCATAGTAGAAGCTTAGATCAAATATATACCTTGATACTGCCAAAGCCTCTCAAGTAAGAAGAAAAAAAAGTATGTAATCTCTAAATGGAAAAATTTTCTATCTTACAAATTTCTTTTCTATCCTCAAAAGCAGCTAGCCCTTTTCAGCTTTGGCCAGCATATCATTTTGGTCAAACTATATAGACATTCTCACTTTCAGAGAATTTGCATGTGCCAGATCAAGGACAAGTAAATTTAAATTTTATAAATTAGATATAAAATTTCAAAGATAGGAGATAGAATCCCACAAGAAATAATACAAATTTAATTATATAAAAGAGAATATGATCACAGGAGGATAATTTTTAAAAGATTTTAGATCCACATTTTAAGAAGGTCTACTCTTATATTCCATTTAACTTCTGGCAATAATATCACAGCCAGCCGTAAAATAAGCCAACTTTTATAAGGAGTGAGATTTTGTTTGCATTTGGGGAGATTTTAGATATATTAAAATGATACTCACCTTTTATGTGCTGAAAAGCAAAACAAAATTCAACAAAACACTTGAAGAATTGCCAGGTGATAGTAGCTTTATTATGTATTCCACAATTGGCTTAAAGTTTGGCTTTAAATTTTTCTATACAGTATGCTCCTTTCTTTGTAATAGGCACTGAGTGCATTAAACAAAAATTAACAAAATTACTCTCATTTTATCTGACAGTAAATTTGGGCAAAATTTCTCCAAGATCTGAAATAATGAAAAATAGAGCATTAAACATATATTGTGATGATGATTACATCATTGAAATATAAGAGGGCTGCGTATATCTCAATGGTACAGTGCCCTGGGTTCAATCTTCCATATGATAAAATCATCATCATCATCATCATCATCATCATCATCATTATCATCATGGGAAAGAAAAAGATAACACATGGACTTCCTAGTTGTCGGCTTTAAAATTGTTAACTACATAGCTGTAAATTATTACTTTCTAATCTGTTTGCTAGCTAAACTCTGCTGACTTATTTTAGGGCAGTGTGAGGACCATTAAAAATACTATCACAAACACTCCATAAAGGATTTCCTTTGTCTTTCCAAGTTGACCTCTTGGGTCAGAACAAGTAAATTCAACTTCTAAGACTCTCTCGAGCCAATACAACTCTCTCTCTCTCTCTCTCTCTCTCTGTCTGTCTGTCTCTCTCTCTCTCTGTCTCTGTCTCTCTCTCTCTCTCTGTCTCTCCATGTGTGTGTGTGTGTGTATATATATATATATAATATATATATATTTACTAATAATTTATATTTACTAATTTATATTTATATTTTAATTTAATTATATAATAATTTATATTTACTAATAATTAACTACCTGAAATTTTCCTTTGCAATGCTTAAATTCTGCATCACTGAATTTAAATCTGAAGATCAATGGGACAGTTTATCTTCACTAACTAGTTCACAAGAGAATGACTACTAATTAATTACTCATCAATAAAACTACCCAAATGAGGACCTCCCTAAAGAATAAACATAGCTGCCGCTGGTGTGGTGGCACACGCCTATAATCCCAGCAACTGGGGAGGCAGAGGCAGGAGGATCTCAAGTTCAAGACCAGAGTCAGTCTGTGTAATTTAGTGAGACCCTGTCTCAAAAAAGTAAAAAATGGGCTGGGCCTGCAGCTCAGTGGTCCAGCACTTGCAAAGCATGCAAGTGCAAGGCCCTGGGATAGACCTCCAGTACCCAAAAACAAACAAACAAACAACGACAACAACAACAAAAGAATAAACATAGCTGTACTATTACTATTAACATTGAGGTAATATAATTCAGTATTTCTATCTTGACTAATATCTGTTTCATCTATACCTATACGCAAGAGTTGGGGCTAAGGATCAGGGATGAAACACTCCTGATGCATGAATCCCAACATTGGGATTTCTGAGTATTTGGTCCTGATAGAGCTGGGGACTGGATATTTTTAAAGAATCCCAGGTATTTGTCAATTGCAGCTCTAGGTGGATATAACATTTTCCTCCTACTAATCTTCAAGAATTTCAATACAAACTCAGATATGTGAGTAAAGGATTGGTTGTGCCCATGCCTATCAGTTTGCATGAAAAAGTCTCAATATCCTTTCTCCTTGTGGAAGAAGTGTTTTGTCTCATGCTAAAATAAATACAGCCACTTTCCTTAAATCAGAGCCCTGAATTGTGGAGGTGGAAGTTCTGTTTGCTTTTTTCACTTTGTGTTTCATCTGTGGGTAGGATAATGACAGTGGAGTCCCAGCAGCATATGGCAGTAGGCTGGGGAGAAGAAAACTAAATGAGGACAAAAGCACAAATATAAAAATAAACATAAGTCAAGTTTGTGCTGCTGGGTAGTTTTCTTTCATCTTTCCGTGAGGTTAATTAACTGCACAATATGTCTTTGCCACTCTGATGCATCTGAAGCATCCCAGAAGGCTCCTCCTCCACTATCTAAATTACAACGATGCCTGATCACTTTGTTTAACTAGAATTGAGTCAATCTGGACAATATGAGGATGGACCTTAGCCATTATCTATATTATGAAAGGAACCCTCATTGAAGGATCTTAGAGTCCAAGAGCTGCTGTTGACAGATTCCCCAACACATGCTGCACCCTCTAGCCATGAGAAGTCCTACTTCACAACATATAAAACCAGTCAAATCCCCCATGAACTCCATCCCATTTGTTTGAAAAGTCTAGGCAGAGTATTATAAACTTGCTTTTAAAATGAAGTGTCCAACAGTCCTTTAATTATAACTATTATTCTCTGTCATTATGGCCAATTGAGAAAAATTCAACCTTACAAATTGTCTTCAATTGATAAAGATGAAATATAATCTTTTGTCGATATTTAATTAAACATCATTTATTTTGTTGCTTTGAATCCTTTCTATTTTATATTCAACATTTCTTTTCAGTTTAAGGTATTCTCATAGGTCACTGACATGTCTTATGTCCTAGATTTGTGTCTTAGTATCTGATGGATAAATGTGATATTGGTGTCTCAAACTCTGAGACCCTAGTGAGAGACCAAATCCTCAAAGGGACAGTGGGCAGATCATAAATGATAATCGAACTCTGAGTTACAACTGCCACAGCGAGGCAAGTGTAGTCAGGATTGGTCACTCACTATCAACTGCTACTCCCTACCCCCAGCTCCCAATCAGAATATGCCCAAAGCCTTCTGTGTTCCCCTTTTAAGGCCTTTCCACTTTCCCACCTGTCTGAGTCTTTGCCAACTGCTAGTGACCATGGCTGACTCTCTTGCTTTGGTAAGCTTGGAGTAAATCACTCAAGCAAACTTTATTCCCAAATCTGCAAAGAAATAACAGAAAAGGGCTGGTGATGGGATTTACGTCTTCCTTCTAATGATATCTTTCATTTATGTTTCCCTTTAGATGATTATGCAACTAATAAAGAGGATGCAATTTGTGGTTTATATCTCAGACACTAAATAATTTGTTAATTCTGTGCCACTGTAGTTACAGTCTGTTATAATTAATAAAATATTAGTCTTAAAATAATAAATTTCTCAGTAATCATATTTAGAAACAGGTTAATCTGCAAAGTGTGTTTATATATAAAGCCAGATAATCCCTATCAAAGGTGAGAACCATGTAAGATCACTCAAATCCAACTAGAAATATCAATGCAAAGAGAAATGATTATTAGTCATCTTAATGTCAAATTTATTGGTCTTTTTTAACAATGAAAAAATCCCTAGGGTTACAATAATTTCTACTAGTGTATATTATATTAATATATATATTGTTGTTGTTGCTGTTGGGTGACTTCAAATTGGTGTCCAACTCATAGCGACCCTACCTACAACAGGCAAAACAGTATTATTAGTGCTTCTCTGCTAATCATAGAGTTGTCAATGGCTGATTGTTTTGTGAGAGTGGGTTGTTGAGTTTTTCTCCCAAGCCTACTGCTCCCAGTATTCCCAGGAGGTCTCCCATCCAGGTACTAACCAGTCCCGACCCTGCTTAGTGGACCCTGCTTAGCTTCTGAGATCTGACAGGATCAGACTCTGCAGTGGTACAGCTGCAGGCAGTAACAATATATTGTTGTTGTTGTTGTTGTTGTTAGGTGCCATCGAGTCAGTATCCGACTCATAGCGACCCTGCGCACAACAGGCGAAACACTATTGTCAGTGCTTCTGTGCTGTTCATAGGGTTTTCAATGGCAGATTGATTTTTCGGGAGTGCCTTGCCAGGTCCTTCTTCCAACCCTACAGCACCTGGTGTTCCCTGGCGGCCTCCCATCCAAGTACTAACCAGGCCCGACCCTGTTTAGCTTCTGAGATCTGACGGTATCGGATGCCACAGGGCTACAGCTGCAGGCTTATATATAGGATGTCAGAAATACAAAAATAGTATTTTCTTCTTATTGTTGTTGTTGTTGTTAGGTGCCATCGAGTCGGTATCCAACTCATAGCGACCCTCATAGGGTTTTCAATGGCTGAGTGCTTCGGGATTGCCTTGGGAGTGGATTGCCACATCCTTCTCCCACTTTTGCGGTGCTGGGAGTTGAACTCGGGACATCAGAGACTGCAGCGCGGTGCTCTACCCACTGAGCTAAATCCCAGCCCCTCTTATTATTGGTGTAAAGATAAAACAATGAGGAGAGAAACATAGATCTCAACTTTAAGTCTACTAATATACATTAGTAGAAATTATTGTAACCCTAGGGATTTTTTCATTGTTAAAAAAGACCAATAAATTTGACATTAAGATCACTAATAATCATTTCTCTTTGCGTTGATACTTCTAGTTGGATTTGAATGATTTTACATGGTTCTCACCTTTGATAGGGATTATCTGGCCTTATTCAGATTTGATGACTGATATACTATGGCCTGAAACAAACAGAAGACTGGGAGTTTTATTCATAGTGTTTCTACATGTTATCAATCTTAAGCTATCTCATCTCTCACACACATTTACACACTCACACACACACACACATTAACACACAGAGAAAAGCTATATAAGATGATCAACACATTTCTTGATTACAGTAATAATTTCCTGGTGTATATGTATATTAAATATATACAGATTAAATATATCAAATTTTTATTTTTAATACCTCAGTAAAGCTGGATAAAAACAATAAATTCATTAGAAATATGTGGTAGTAAAAAATTTATGGAAAATAATATACTCCTATTTATTATTTAATGCACATTTTAAAATTTAATTGTTGACAGATAATAAAATCTAAGAATGGTTTTGAAATAGACATGTTCTATCAAATGTAGTATTCATTATTTTGAATACCAGTCTCTTTCTGTTGTTTTTAGGGCTGGTAGCTAGTTTCATCCACATCTGAAGCCAGGTATGGTGACACAAGCCTATAAAGTCTGCAGTCAGAAGGTAGAGGTAGGAGGATTGTGAGTTCCAGGCCAACCAGAGCTCAAAGCAAGAACCCATTCCTCCCCCCAATAATGCACTTCATTTGGTAATCCTTTCACACACTGTACCTCTCTCTCTCTCTCTCTCTCTCTCCCTCCACCCGCCTCCACTTGTTCTCGGGAAAGCTAGCTGCCATGTAGGAGTAGTGTAATGAACAGGTCCTCTCACCAAGGAATGCCATGTAAGTCAGCAGGCTAAAAGGCAGACCCTCCAACCCTAGCCATGATGACTGTGATCACACCTCACATTTGACAGCAACATCAAGAGAGACACTGGACTAGAATCACAAAGCTAAGCCAATTCTGATTCCTGAGCCTCAGGAACTGTGTGAGATGGCAACATCTTTATGTTTTTATGTTTTGTAGGAATTTGTTATGCAGTGATAATAACTAATACAGATGGCATAAAACTATACTGAAAAGGTAATGAAGCTACTATGACTTATATTGAAATTTTTACTTATCTGCCAAAGAAAATATATTCTTGTCCAAGTGCTATATCATTTCAGACAATTATTAAATGAATGAATATATTTAAAGCCTTTAGAATAAAGGCTGCCACATAGCAAATTCTACTTACATAGCAATATGACAATGATGGTGATTTAATGTAAAAACATTAATAATTAATGAAAAACTTTTCAGATGTATAAAATTGAAATTATCCCAACCTGAGAACAAGTAACTTTCAAATATTATTTTGTACCTAGATAAGTTAATATCCACTTCTTCCCCTTAGAATTGATATTTGGACTCAGATTCTGACACCTGATGCCATCTATCCTAGAAGGCTAAGACAAAACCATTCACCATTTTTTTTTTCAGTACTGAGGAGTTGAACCCACGGACTTGGCAAGTGTTCTACCACTGAGACTCACCTCCAAGCCTATTTTTTATTTTTTATTCTTGAAACAGAGCCTTGCTAAACTGCATGGCTGTCTCTGGTCTTGAACCTGAGGTCCGCCTGCCCCTACCTCCCAAGTAGCTAAGATTATGCACATGCTCCATGGGGCCCGACTAAAACCATTCACTATGAATTGGATAACTTTTGTGACTTAACTCAGAGTTAGGAAGTAACCAAAAGCTTTTTTGTTTTGAAGTATTATTTGAATTGTTTAAAATTATGGGATACCATGTGATAATTTGGTACATGTATGTAATGTATAATGATCAGAGTAGTTAACATTTACATTTCTTTAAACACTTGTAAACGTAATGTTCTGTAGAACACCAGAACTTATTATATCTGTGTTTTGGTACCTGTTATCTAATCTCTCACTATTCCCATCTCCCCTTTTCAGCCTCTATTATGCATTCCAGTCTATCCTTTCAGCATCCACATATGAGACAGAACATGCAGGATTTCTCTTCCTGTGACTGACATACTTCAGTTAACATAATATTCTCTAGTTCCATCCATCTTGCTGAAAATGCTAGAATATCATTCTTTATGTGGCTAAATAATATTCCACTATGTGTATATGTACCAGGTTTTCTTTGTCCATTTATCTGTTGAGAAGCACCTAGGTGATTCCTTTTCTTAACTATTGTGAATAATATACCAACCATCAATCATGGGTGTGCAGGTATCTTCTTAACATGCTGATTTAATTTCCTTCAAATGTTTACCCAGAAGTGGGGTAGCTGGACAGTATAATAGATCCATTTTTAGTTTCTTGAGGAACCTCCATATCATGCTTCACATTGGCTATATTAACTTACATTCACACCAACGATGAATGACAATCCCTTTTCTCCACATCCTGGAAAGCATTTATCTTTTGTCTTTTGATAATAGCTATTTTCAAAGAGGTGAGGTGGTGTCTCATTGTGGTTTGAGTTAATAGTTCTTAATCGAACAACATTAGGGTTTTTGATTCACAAACTGTAGGGTCTACTTCAACTGAACAGGCAGGATATGATTTTCTCATGTGAGACAGTTTTCAAATGCAATGGCTTACTTAGTCACTAGGGAGAAAGCTAGACCTAACCATCTTCATCACCTGGCCAGAGGCAATACTCCATTACATTCTTGCAGAAGACCAAGGCATCTTTCTATCTTCATAATTAAAATCTTTCAATGAACATTTGAAAATTCTGTTGATGATGGTTGTTGTTGTTAGGGGCCCTGGGGTCAGGTCCTACTCATAGAGATCCTCTTAGGGTTTTCAATGGCTGATTGTTTCAGGATTGTTTTTGGGAATGGACTGTCACATCCTTCTCCCATTTTTTCAGTGCTGGAGATTGAACCTGAGTCCTTAGAAAGTGCATAGCAGCACCTTACCAACTGAGCTAAACTCTAGCTCATTGATGACGGTAAGAGCTTTCATTTAACCTTTTGTCCAAATAATTTAGCAGAAAAGGTAGAATTTCAAACACAGGAGCTTCTAACATGGCCTTCCCCAAAACAGGAGCTATGAAGAAAGGGCTGTTTCAAGGTACAGCTGCTTCAAAAAGATTAGCCTTTTGAGACAGCAAGTGTTAGATTCAGCAGGGTCCTAACACCAGGAGCAATTTACATTCAAATTAAACTGAACATAATTAGAAGTTATTTCTTCAATGTAGGGATCCCTTTGTGTAAGAAAATAATTGCAACTACCACGTATGCAAAGTGTGAATTACATTTTTACACTTAAAAAACACCAGTCCTGGCCATACCAATAAGAATGCTGAATATTGGCTCAACATTTTCCCCTTTGAGTACCACTATGTATTTATCCTTCCATTAACTTTCCCATCATTTATTGCAAATTTTAATGTGAAAATAAAACACCTATTACTATAAGAAAAAAAACCCGTGACTATAAATGTCATTTTCATTATGATTGCCAGATTTATTCAAAACTTTTTTTTAAAGACAGGAGACATAAACTTCTATGGCCAAAGCAAAACTCCTTCTCCTAACACACCTTCCTCCAGCAGTTGTTACTGACACATTCACTGAAACAGATAAATTTTCCTTAATATAAAGCCTTGTTGTAATTTGTCAGCTGTGATTCAACCTAATCCCTCCGTAGTCAGCTTTCTGTCACTATAACCTGAGATAATCCACTTACAAAGACAAAAGTTCTGTCTTGGCTCACAGGTTTCTGTTTGTTTGTTTGTTTGTTTGTTTGTTTGTTTTTGCAGTACTAGGGGTTGAGCCCAGGGCCTAGAGCTTACATGCTCTGCAAATGCTGGACCACTGAGCTGCACCCTCAGCCCATATTTTTACTTTTTGAGACAAGATCTCGCTAAATTACACAGACTGCCTCTGGTCTCGAACTTGCAATCCTCCTGCCTTCGCCTCCCGAGCTGCTGGGATTACAGGCGTGCACTACTGCACCCAGCGGCTCACAGTTTTGTAAGTGCCAGTCCATGACTGGTTGATCCCATTGCTTTGGTCCTGTGGTGAGGCAGCACACTATGGCAAGAGCATGTGGCAGAGGAGAGCCACCCACTTCATGGCCTGGATGCCAAAGAGAGAGAAAGGAAGAGGCCCAGGGGCCAGGGTTGCACAATCCACTTTGAGGGTACACCCTTAATGACCTAAGGACCCCCACTACCCCTACATCTTAAAAGTCTACTGCACCTCCCAACAGCACCACCCTGTGGACCAATGCTTTATCATATAGGCATTTGGGGGACATTGAAGATACAAACTGTAGCAGCCTGTGTTGCCCATGCTCGCCTCTCTTTCTTCCCTAACACTGCTGTCTGTTACTGTTCAGTCCTCTTAGCCAGCTTTTCTTTTTGTTATCATTCATAAATTGAGTGGATCCCAGTGATCTGTCCCCAACTGATTGTCTCTCTCCATTTTTTGCTGTATAATCTCACTCTGTGATTTTGGCTCATTTTCACTGGTCACTGCCACTTTTCTGCTTTCCAGGATACTCTAATTATCTTCCTCTTCCTGCCCATCAGATTTCTAGGGTTATTATTTTTGAAGGGATATGTGCTGCACATTAATAACCCTACATCCCACAAGAACTTAAGCCCAGCATATCAAACACTGATGTCATTTTTATATCTTACCTATAACATCTTCTCATCATGAGTGACCTGTTTCAAAAATTATACTGCTTCTCATCTAGTTATTAAATATTGGGGCCTGGTATGTCCCCCCTCCCTGCACTCTTCATATGTAAACTCATAATAGCATTCTACTTGCTGTCAGTTCTTCAATTTTTTTTTTTTTTTTTTTTTTTGCCACTGCCTTGGTTTGGGTTTTCATTTCTTTTCAAGATTTCTATGTTGATTTCCTAACTAGATCTCCTCCTCCCAACTATGTGCTATGGTAGGCAAAAATAATGACATTTTCAAGATGCTTAAGACCTATTTCTGTAACCTAGGGATATGTTACCTTACATGGTAAAGAGAGTTTGCAGACATGATTAAAGTTAAGGACATTGGGATAAGGAGATTATCCTAGATTGTCTGTGAAGGTCCTAGATAAATACATGAATCCTTAAAAGCAGTAACATTTCCTGACTATAATCAGAAAGATATAAGATGGCATAAGGATCAGAGAGATGCGACATTACTGTCTTTGAAAATAGAGGCAGGAGGCCTGGTACAGGCCTGAATTCCCAGCACAGGCCTGTAATCTCAGCAACCAGCAAGGCAAAGGAAAGAGGATCGTGAGCTGGAGGCCAGAGGCAACTTGTATAACTTAATGAGACTTTGTCTCAAAATAAAAATAAAAAAGGATCTAGGCATGGCTCCGTGGTGGAGCATTTGTCTATCATGGGCAAGGTCCTGGGTTCAAACCCCAGGACAGCCAAAGACAAAATAGAAAGATAAAGATAGAAGCCATGATCAAAAGAATGCAACTGGCCTCTAGAAAATGGTAAGTCAAGGTTCCTCCCTAGAACCTCCAGAAGAAAATGCAGACTCTTGCCTCCTTCGCTTCATCTTGCTCAGTGTAGTGTCCATCTGTTAACTTACAGAAGTGTAATAGGATAAATTTGTGCTGTTTAGAGCCATTATGTTTGCTGTAATTTCTTAGGGAAGCATAGAAAACTAATACATATCCCTACAAAAAATTTTTACCTCATTACCAAAGGATCTTTCTAAAATGCCAATATGTTCAAGCAAATATGTTTAGTAATTTTTAGGCTGTGGAACAAATTACTACCAGTTTAACTGCTAAAAACAACACACCTTTAACATCTCAGTTTCCATGGATCATCACAGCTCAGCTGACTGCTCTATTCAGGTGTCCATTGGAGCTTCGCTCTCATGCCAAGATCATGCACCTCTCCCAAACACATAGTTGCTGGCAGAGACAGAGGCAGACACTGGTAGTGTCTGCCCAGTTGCCATTCCACACATGGCAGGGCCAGGAAAGCAACTGTTCTTGTTTCTCTTTTCTGTGACCTCAAGAACTTCTCATAAAGTACTCAGATGATTAGCCCAGATCCACTCAGGATAATATACCCTTTTAATTCACTCAAAGTCAGTTCATAAGGGATCTATGTGCATTTTAAAAATTCTCCTTTTAAAGACCTGTGGTGAGGCAGCACATTATGGCAAAAGCACGTGGCAGAGGAAAACCACTCACACCATGGCCAGTATGCAAAAGAAAAAAGAAGAGGCCAAGGGACCAGAGTCCCTAAGAGTCCCTTTGAGGGCACATCCCTAATGACCTAAGGACATCACACTAGTCCCCATATGTTAAAGGTCCACCGCACCTTCGAATATCACCCCCTGAGGACTAACCTTTTATCACATGGGCCTTTGGGAAACATTCAAAATCCAAACTATATCAGACTACATTGCCCCTGGTCACTGCTCTTTCTGCCCTTACATTGCTATCAATTTCAATTCAATCCTTTTAAACAGCTTCTCTTTATTATTCATAAATGGAGTGGTTGCCAGAGTTCTGTCACTTCACAGCATAATTACAGTAATGACTTTTCAACATCTTGATCACATTGTATTGGTTAGAAGTAAGGTACATGCTCTTCCTGTACTCAAAGGCGGGGGATCTTACAAGGTTATTAGTCAGTTGATCATCTTAGAATTTGGCTACTTAAAACTTCTGCTCCCCCCTCCCACTGCCTCTCTCATCTCCATGCTTTTTTACATACTGTTCTTCTAGAATGTCCTCCTAAGAATGCACCCAACACTCCCACCAATATTATAGATATCCCATTCCTGTGTTTGCTTCTTTATAAATATATTTAATGCATTAGAGTACCCTGTGTGCATGTGTGTTTTAATCCATCCAGTATACTGAGAAAGCTGAGTATGGCCACTGGGACCCTTCATGCTCACCCAATGAGCCCTAGGACATTAGTCTACAAATGTTTTCAGTCAATAAATCTCCATTAGCTCTGTCTGAGGTGAGTGTGTTTGGCCCTAAGTGTTGTGGCCATTAGTTTTATACTTTAGGAAATAGTATTGATCCATAATTGTTGGCAAAAGTTGTGCAAATAATAGTGTTGGACCTTCCAGAAAGAATCAGAGAAAAAGAGCCATGATGAATCCTAAGATGAAAACTTCCCAGAAGAAATTGTAACTCAAAATAGAGAATAAAAATGATGAAGCAATCAGGTAGTGACAAAAGCTAATTGGTATTATGACAGTCATCATGTGGGACAGATGGAGAACCTGGAGAACTTTAGTCTTATGGTTCCAATCCTGTCTTAACTTCAGGGTGTTTAGAAAAAGGAATTATCAGAAGTCAAACATTTTTTTAAAAAAAGTAGAGTTCCTCTTTTTTTGCAAAGGTATTTTGGAGATTTGAGGAAGACTGGTAATGTGCCAGTGTACTATACTGGTAATACATTTGCTCAGGGACACTATGAAGACTCCACGTCTGAACTATTGCATACTACATTTCCAGGTTTGCATTACCCATCCAACCCCCAATGGAATATAGAAACACAAAATACTGCCTGTTTAACATCCACATATCTCAACACTAGATTTTGACCAACCCAAACATGAAAGAGCATTTTTATATTTCATGGTATTACTAGTCTCCAGCATGATGCCTGCACATAGTAAATATTCAATTTATATTTATTAAACAAATTCACTAACTTTAACATATTTCTAATTTATTTTAAGAAATTTTCACATAAATAATGTAATAAAATGTACAATAGTTAATTCTATGGGCAATTAGATAAACTATTCAGTTCTTTAGTCAGATTTATACACCCTGTGGTGGTTGGTTAGTATATAAACCCTCTTACCAGGAATCTTTGGCAAAACTTCTATGAAAGATTTATCTTATTTATCATAAGCACTAAAGGGTATAAACTAACATAAGGGATTTGGAAATTATATTCCACTGGTAAAATGAGTGATGACTAAGGTATATGGATTAAGTAGAAATACTGTATAGCCATAGTTCCAGCATGAACATGGTCTCAGAATCAAGCCCAACAGCCCATTTCCTCTGGAGTGATGTTCATAACTTTGGCTTCTGTTCAGCCTCCTGCTCAGATATGGACAGAAAAGTCTGATACCATCTGAGGTAGCCAAAATCCATAGACCAAGTACGTCTGGCTTTGAGTAATCTTCTCCTTTTATCCCAGTTTTACCAGTTGCTGTGGATATCAGGATATGTTAAAGACTGGGAAAAACCAGCTAGAATATTATTGCTGCATCTGCTACAAGTGAACCTTTTATAGAAGATGATTCCCAGAATTACTAAAAGGGCAGAGATCCTTATTAAACTGATAAGCACAAGAGTGATAGTTTTAGATTCCCTAGTTGCTAATATGTGCTTTTAAATATATACAAATGGTCTCCAACTTGTTTTATTTTAATGTACAACCAGGTGGTAAGATTCTGTTGGAAACCTACAGCTATCACCTACTGTTAATCATCAAAGGTTACTAATATCTTCAGAAGGAAACAAAATAAATATAAACCACTAAACTGGCTTAGGTGATAACAACCTCATCTCTAAAATATTCTAGTTTATCATAATAAAAATGAACATCCCCTAAGAGATCATCAGGCTTATAATTAAGAAATACTTCATGAGGAAATTCTACACGAGTCTCCTAGAGCTTCCATAACAAAGTACCACAAACTGAATGGCTTACAACAACAGAAATTTATTGGTCACAGTCTTGGAGGCAAGAAGTTCAAGGCAAGGAGGCCCACACACTCTCTGAAAGCTGCAGGAAAGAGTCCTTCCTTACCTCTTCCTAGCTTCTGGTACTTTCTGGAACTCTTTAGCATCTTTTGGCTTTGTAGGTACAGCACTTCAAGCTCTGCATCCACTATCACGTGGCATTCTCCCTGCTTGTATCTGTCCTATGTGGCCATCTTCATATAATGACACAGCCATATTGAAATAGGGCCCCACTGCTCTCTGCTGTGATTCTTCCTAACAAATGACATCTGCAGTAACACAATTTCCAAATAAAGTTATATTCTGAGGCACTGATAGGACTTCAACACATTTTGGGAGGATGTATAACAGTCTATTTTTGAACTTAATCATCTAAGATGTCAAAAGATAGCTTATTTTTAAGTATTTGGCCAAGTCCTTTTTAGCTTCTTGTGGAGTTGATACTGAAATCTCAGTTCTTCTTCTCTATGAGGTTTCTCTATGAGGTCTAATGAAAAAGCAAACATGTAAACAAGCAAATACTGTAAAATCACATTGCCTCATTGTTGTTGTTGTTGTTGTTAGGTGCCGTCGAGTTGGTATCTGACTCATAGCGACTCTCATAGGGTTTTCAATGGCTGACTGTTTCGGGATTGCCTTGGGAGTGGATTGCCAGGTCCTTCTCTCATTTTTGCGGTGCTGGGAATTGAACTCGGGACCTCAGAGACTGCCTCACAGCGCTCTACCAACTGAGCTAAATCCCGGCCCTGCCTCATTGTAGTGAAGCACAAAATTTGAGATGAAAATAATTCTAACAAATTACATTACTATTCCATGGAAAGTTCACACAAACATATTTGCCCTAAATTCTAAAATGCTCTAAGCTCAAGTTAAGAACTTTCATTTCTCTTGGAAAGTAAGTAAGCATTTTTAATATCCAAGAGAAAATAAGGCTAATAGCATAGCAAGATGATTCAGCAACCTCAAAAGCAGTTTAGGATGCATAAAACATCATCCATCTATTAGCTCCCACATTCTCTTTATTGTAGGAAGTAATAAATATTGTCAGCCTCAAAGAAGAATATATAACAATAGCATTTTTTCTGACAGATCAAACTATATACTAAACCCTTCACCATCTTTTCCAATATAATTTGTAATAAATGTAATATTAATGCAACTCCTTTAATACATAGTATCAAAAAGCAAGGATGGCACATTCATTTCCTAAAAGGAAAAACAAAAATAATAGCAACAACAAAACCTCAGTTATATTCGTCACTAGCACAGATGAGGTAGATCCCAAAAGGTACCAGGGAAAGCTTGTCACTTCAAGTGCAGACCATGGGCTGCACATACCTAGAGTTCTCCTGAGACACAAAAGCTTTGCAGCTTTCCCTCCAGCCAGTCAACTGGTAAGCTGGCCTGGTTCTCACTTACTGGGCTTTTTCAAACACTACTCACTGAATTCTGAAGGTCCTTCACCATTTCTCTGTCTTTCTCTCCCACTCTGCCAGGTCCCTTTTCTTCTCAGCCTCAGAGCCCAAGGCCCAGTGTTTCTTCGCAGTTTATTGGCTAAAACAGGGCTTCAGGATCAAATACTGGAGGAATTTCTTGTGTGTTGTGTTAAAATGTCTGACTCTTCCACTGTTTTGCATCACATTCAATGAAAAAAATCCTTTCCTTCTCTTAGCTTATCTAGTGCCAGACATGAAATGCACAAATCTCATTTCTGAGCTAGAGGAATGGGAGAAAATCTTCCCACATTGAAACTTTGGGATAAAATGTAATGTCATGTTAATCTTAGGCAAAGGATATAAAAAAGATTCTGTGCCTTCACACTATAATCTGGTCTGAAGTATGCCACATAAAAAGGGAGAGAAAAAGCAAGGAGGAAGAGATAGAAACAAAGAAGGAAAGGAGGAAAAAGAAGAAAGAAAGGGAGGGAAAGAGAGAAGAAATTAAAGAAAAAATAGGTAAAGAAAACTGGAATTATTCCTTCAGCATGCAATGAAAAGGTCATTACTTATATGTAATGATATTTTAGATGAGAGGAAAAAAGGAAGGCATGAACTCTAAGGTTAAAATCAGAAGACTATTGGTAATGTTTTCATTTGAGCCACTCATTGAAAAAATATGTATCATTTTCAGAGATATATTAGGTGGATATATTAGATCTTCATTTCAGTGATATAAACAGAAAATCCTTAAATCCATGGTTTTTTCCAATACCATTACTATCTTCTAAATCCTAATATCCTTGTAATATCTTTTAACACATCCAAAATATAGATGTTCTTTCAATTCTCTCTTGCGCTCTTACATTAACTTTTTTTTTTCTGGAAGACTATGAAGTACATGGTCTTTATGCAAGGGGTATTTTAAATGGTGTGGAGGAATTATAATGTGATTATAAAATAAATTCTCTCAGTCTAGCAAATATTAGCAGATTGAGTTGCCCTACACAGATGGTACTTTGGATGAAAGAATTTATGTCCAACCAAAAATCTTGCATGGTGAAGTTTCACATTCCCACTGGTCAAAGTATGCAGCCCACAGATTCTCAAAGATTGTATGATCATGTCTACCCAAGCTTTCACAACAAAAATTACCAATTGAATTGTATCACTTTATAAATAAGATACATTCTATTATTTTTTTCAATGTAAGTGTGGTAAACAAAGTAGTGGCCCCTCCCAAGTTTCCATATTTGGGGTTTTGGAACCTGTGCATATGTTGCTTTTATTGGAAAAAAGGGAAGTTGCAGGTGTAACTAAATTAAATGTCTTGGGATAAGGAGATTTTTACTGGATTATTTGGGTGGATCCAATGAAATCACAAGGGTCCACAGAAGAAGGAAGCAAGAGTGTCAGGTCAGAGAAAGGGAAAGAACACAGAAGCAGAGAATATGGGCAACCTCTAGAAGCTGGTAAAAGTAAAGACATATTCTGTCCTGCAGCCTACTCAGTCTTTGACTTTAACTCTATAGGTCTCATTTTTTCTACAGCTATACCACCCCAGCATCTGATACTGTCTGATCTCAGAAGCTAAGTAGCTTCAGGCATAGTTAATACTTGGATGGGAGACCTCCTGGGAATACTGTGTATTATAGCCTTGGGAGAAGGACCCAGTAGTCCACACTCAAAACAATCAGCCATCTAAAACCCTATGAATAACAGAAACGCACTGTTAATAGTGCCAGGCATGGCATAGTGTCAGACAGTGGTTCATCTGTTGTACATAGGGTCACCATGAGTTGGACTCAACTTGACAGCACCTAACAACAATAACAACAACAAGGGTTCATTTCATATTTCTGACATAATAAATGTGTGTTGTTGTAATCCATTAGTTTTGCAGTAATTTGTTACAGCAGCAGTAAGAATCTAATATAGTGGTATCACACCTTTTGTTATAAGACAATTGACCAACGGCAGCATTTGAAAGTGCAGGCCCTGGATTCAGACAGACATAGTTAGAATATAATGTTGTGCCTCTTATATAATACTAGGCTAGGCAACTGATATCTTCAAGTATACATGTTTCATATTTGCTAATGGATATTAAAATCAGGTTTTTGTCAGGATTAAAGAAAATACCTGTAAAGTAGTTTAAATATTTCTAATTCTTTGAAAGTCCTTGCTAAAATATTAGGCACTGTTTTCATATATTATAATCTTATTAGCACATAGTTTCTTTCCAAAAATTCACAAATACTCTTACTGTTATCAGATAAACACTGGAACCACCCCGCCTTAGATGGCCTTTTATTATCCCTGCATTGCTGTGAAGGAAATGAAACTTCAAAAGTTGAATTGAACATAGTTATCCAGATCCACTTTCAGAATTTTATGGTTGAATATGAAGCAGAATATAGAAGTGCTGAGTCTTGGAAATGTGATCCATCTATAACATCACAAAATGGAAGGAAGAACAGAAGATTAGATTGTAACTTGGATCACATTTTTTTCTAAATATTCTTTTTTGGAAACAAAAGCATAATCAGGCAATTTGTAGTCAGCTTTCTATTTTAGATACCAAATCATACTCTTGGAAACCTTGAAGGTAATTGACTTTTTATTCATTTTTAAATACCTGGAGCCATAACTTTAACCCACCTTATAAAACAAATGTGGCTTTTTATTTTCACATCAGGATATTTTTAAAAGGTTAGTGTGAAGTGGCTATAAATATGCAGAGATTTCAACAGCTAAGACAAACATCTCAGTAAATAACTTAATTGAGCTGTGAATATTTAGTGATTGAAATCCGATTACTTTGTGGCTTAATTTGTGTACTGCTTCACTGCTCCGCAGTTTCAGGCAATTTAACAATGTAGACAGTATATGAAGATGGAATGTTAAATAGTGACTGAAGCACTCAAAGTAAAAATGTCTGAATTGTGTTCATTTTTTGGAGCATGCTAGTGAGAGGGATACAGCCTGGATTTAAAGACTTCAGATGGTAGGAGAATATATAAAAGTCATAAGTGACAGATTCTTCCCCCGCATCTTTGGATAATTAGTTTCACTTTCTTGTTGAATTTTGATGCTCATTGGTCTCATAAAGATTAATTGCAGAGCATGCAAAATCACCTTCACTTCTGTAAAATACAGTTTCCTCAGACACAGTAAATAAATCAGGCCAATGAGTTCTTGTGATGATCTTATGCCTTCAGAAGTCATGTAAGGTACAGGCTCTTCTGACGGGTTTCTGTTGTTGTTGTCCCTCTACTGCCAAAATATCATAAGTGGATTTTTAAGATTTTACAAAGCTATTGTTGTTGTTGTTAGGTGCCGTCGAGTCAGTATCTGACTCAGAGCGACCCTCATAGGGTTTTCAATGGCTGACTGTTTCGGGATTGCCTTGGGAGTGGATTGCCAGGCCCTTCTCCCATTTTTGCGGTGCTGGGAATTGAACTCGGGACCTCAGAGACTGCAGCGCAGTTCTTTACCCACTGAGCTAAATCCCAGCCCTACAAAGCTATATACCCAGGGAAACTGAGCTTTATGAGATTCAGAATAAGTTAGCCCAAGAGAGCAAATTTGGACACTCATGCCAAACAAGCACATGCTAGATTGTTGCTTATATTAGGATTCTCCAGAGAAACAGAAGCAAAAGAATGAATGTATCTATACAGTCTTTCTCCATATTTTTAGGGAATTAGTTCTAAGACCCATACAGATATAAAAATCTGTGCTCAAGTCCCTTTATTAAATATAAAATTCCGTAGTATCTGGATATAACCTACACACACACACACAAAAAATACACATATATATCCTTCCATGTACTTTTGGTCATCTCTAGATAAATTATAATACCTAACATAATGTAAAGGGCTGGAGTTCAGCTCAGTTGGTAGAGTATCCCTCTGTGCTCTCTGAGGCCCTGGGTTTAATCCCCAGCGTGGCAAAAATGGGAGAAGGACATAGCAGTCCACTCCTGAAGAACCAGTCACTGAAAACCCTATGAGGGATGCTATGAGTCAGCACCTAACAACAACAGTATAATGTAAACACCAGTTGTATTGTTTAGGTGACAATGAATGACAAAGTAAAAATATTTGTACATGTTCAGTACAGACACAATTTTTTTCTTTAATATTTTCAATTTGTGGTTCATTGAATCTTTGGCATGGACCCTGCAGGTACAGAGTTGTTGTTGTTGTTGTTAGGTGCCATCCAGTCGGTATCCGACTCATAGCGACCCTCTGTACAACAGGGGAAACACTATTGTCAGCGCTTCTCTGCTGTTCATTGGGTTTTCAATGGCAGATTGATTTTTGGGAGGGGGTTGCCAGGTCCTTCTCCCAAGCCTACAGCTTCTGGTGTTCCCAGGCAGTCTCCCATCCAGGTACTAACCAGGCCCGACCCTGCTTAGCTTCCGAGATCTGACGGGATCGGGTTGACTGTATATGTGTCCTATTGCTTGTGTTTTTCTAGAATATATATACAATTTATGGTTAGGAATTGGCTCACAATAATTATGAAGGCCATAAATTCCCCTAATCTGAAGGGTCAGTTGGTAAACTGGTAACCCAGAAGAGTGTATGGTTTGGTTCTGGGCCAAAGATTAGCAGCCCAAGTACCAGAAACAACTCAAGTCTGAAAACAGGAAAAAGCTGATGTCCTAATCTAAAGGCTGCTGGGCATAAAGAATCCCCTCTTACTTGGAAGGCCCAACCTTTTTGTTCTATTTAGACCTTCAACTGATTGGGTGAGTGCCACCCAATATTAGAAAGAGAAATAATCTACTTTACTTAGCATACCACTTAAATGCTAATCTCATCCAACACTACTCTCAGACACACCCAGAATAATGTTTGGCTACAAATATGGGCACCTGCTGAACCAGTCAAGTTGACACTTAAAATTAATCATCTCATTGCTACTGTTGTCAGTTCATTTCATTCTGCCTTCACAATGAAGCCATAAAGTCTCACAATCCCACCCCTAGCCCTCCAAGCCTGGATTAACAAAAGCCCCCATTTTTCTACATCCAACTTACTCTTCCTCCTTCAATTCTAATCACAGAAACCACATAATCTTTTTAAATACATGTTACTGCCTTCTTAAAACCTATCAATGTCTTCTTATTCAGTTATGACAAAATCCAAAATTCTTACCATGACTCTCAGGATCCTATTGTTCTGAATGCTGCCAAACCTCATCAGATTTCAAACCAATAGATCAATATGCATAATTATTTCAATATGTAATCAATACAACTATATTAGTATGATAATTTGCATCTCTTCTGCCATACTTGTTTTTAGGTGCAGTCGAGTCAGTATCCATGTCATAGAGACCCTAAGAACAACTGACAAAACTATTGTAGTGCTTCTCTGCTATTCATAGGGTTGTCAATGGCTGATTGGTTTTTGGGAGTGGGTTGCCGGGTCCGTCTCCCAAGTTGATAGCACCTGGTGAACCCAGGCGGTCTCCCATCCACATACTCACCAGGCCCCAACCTGCTTAGCTTCTGAGATATGACAGGATCTGATGCCACAGTGGTATGGTTGCAACTTCTGCCATACTAAGTCTTCAAAACTAGAATCAGTATGTTTAGTTTTAGTTGGTCATATGTTATTATACCTGCAGCTGTAGCCCTGTGGCATCAGATCCCGTCAGATCTCAGAAGCTAAGCAGGGTCGGGCCTGGTTAGTACCTGGATGGGAGACCACCTGGGAACACCAGAAGCTGTAGGCTTGGGAGAAGGACCTGGCAACCCCCTCCCAAAAATTAATCTGCCATTGTAAACCCTATGAATGGCAGAGAAGCACTGACAATAGTGTTTCCCCTGTGGTACAGAGGGTCGCTATGAGTCGGATACCGACTAGACGGCACCTAACAACAACAACAATGTTATTATGGTTTTTCTGTGGTTTGTCCCCCCAAGGTCAGAAGCTTTGTCCCTAGGTGGTTCAATGTTAAGAGGTGGTGTGACCTTTACAAGGTGGACTCTAGTGAGGAGTGTTTAGGTTTTGGGGTCAGTGCCCTCTTCAGAAGAGATTAAGGGATTAATTGTCATTGGACTTTTGATTAGTTCTCATAAGGTTATTACTAAAAGAAGCTTAGCCCCTCCCCTCCAAGTGCTTCTGATGGGATCTGTCTCTCTTTACAGACTCTTTCCATGTTATCACCAGCCATAATGAGGTAGCTAATCCAAGGAGGCCCTTCCCAGAGCCTCTGCAATGCTGTTTGGCTTTTAGCCACCAAAATTGTGAGTTAAATAAACTTCTTTTCTTTATAAGTTTCCTCGTCTTAAGTATTTTTTTATAGTAACAAAATAGACTGATATACATGTTATGTGCTCAGTAGCTATATGTGGCACTCATATTGGCCAGAGTAGTTCTAAAGAATAAATTAGTGTCAATGAGAGTATCAGATGAGGAGAAACATAAATCATTTAATATAGTGTTTCTTTTACAAACAAAATATTTTTCCTGTCATTTGTTGTTGCTGTTGTTGTTGTTGTTGTTAGGTGCCCGTCGAGTCGTGTCCGACTCATAGCGACCCTCATAGAATTTTCAGTGGCAGACTATTTCGGGATCGCCTTGGGATTGGATTGCCATGTCCTTCTCCCATCTCGCGGTGCTGGGAATCGAACTCCAGACCTCAGAGACTGCAGAGTGGTGCTCTACCAACTGAGCTAAATCCCAGCCCTTGTTGTTGTTAGGTGCTGTTAAGTCAGGTCCAATTCATAACCACCCTATGTACAACAAAATGAAACATTCCCTGACATCATGCCATGCCCAGCACTATGTAAGTGCTGCTTCTATTCATAGGATTTTTAATGACTGATTATTTCTGGATCGTTTTGAGAGTGGGATGCCAGGTCCTTTTCCCATTTTTGAGGTTACTCAGAGAGTGTATAGCTGCATGCTACCAACTGAGCTAAAGTTCTAGAGTAAAACAAATATCTAAACAGTTGAAGTTTTCCTCTAAATGAATAAGTGGTCATTATTAAACCAAAATACCTGATGTCAATAAAAATCACTATTATCCATCTAGTAAATCATAGTATCTTAGATTTACCTGAAGCCTCACCACTATGGCACCCGATCCAGTCAGATCTCAGAAGCTAAGCAGGGTTAGGTCTGTACTTGGATGAAAGACTGCCTGGGAACACTAGGTGCTGTAGGCTTGGGAGAAGGACCCAAAAACTCAATCTTCCATTAAAAACCCTATAAATAGCAGAGAAACACTGACAATAGTGTTTCACCTGTTGTACATAGGGTCTCTATGAGTCCGACACTGACTCGACAGCACCCAACAACAACAGCAACAACATCTTAGATTTAATTATTATTCATTTTTAATATTAGCATTTTACATTATAATGATTACATATTGGTATTGATACAAATTATGAAGTTTCAATATACAGTACTGGTATTAAATGGGTCCTTACCAACAAATCAGTATTTCACTAAAACCATTTTTGGCATTTATACTCAAAAAAATGCGACAATGAACACAATAACAAGTTCATAATTACTGTGATAAATGTGGAGTAATTGTAGGAGTTAATAATGTCTGTCCTTAACACATTGTAACACTTCCATTAAGGGAACTTAAAATGGATTTAAACCCTTTCTAATTTTTTATTTCAATAATTTAAAAGACTGAAAAATACTGAAAGTAGTTATAATGTATAAATCTACACTCAATTAGTTCTGCCCTGAATTAACTTTTGTCCATTTGATTATATGTTCTTGGCTTTTGCATCACTCAGAACTAAGCAATTGTTCAGTTGTGAAAGGCCATTTGAATTTGGTGGTTTTAAATGGCCATTTGGATTTTCTTAATACACTTCTGAATGTGTGTGTCTAAATTGCAGTGATCATTTAGCAAGTAACTGATGGGTGATCTAGAAAAAAATGATTTAAATTAATAAAGTCACAGATACAGCCAGAAACAAGAGTGTCAGTGTGAATTTCAGTTGCCTTCACTGATGAGAGGTACTACCCAAACCCCTGAGGGCCTGAATAGAACAAAAAGATGGAAGAAGGGCAAATTCAGTCTCTGTCCTTGGACTGGGACATCCATCTTCTCCTCAGACAGTGGACCTCAGGTTCTCAAGCCCTCTGACCTAGACTAAGGCTAATGCCACTGGCTCCCCTGCTTCTCAGGTTTGAAGTTGGACTAGAACTACACCATCAGCTTTCTTGGTCCTCTACATTTCAAACATATTGTGGGACCTCTCAGCCTCTATAAGCATATAAACCAACCCTTCGTAAATAATATTTCTATATAAGTAAATAAACCTTCATTTAAATCATCCATATCTCAAACATAGAATTAATATGAATCATTGTACCTTGAGGTGAGTAATCATTCATACCCAAGTATCCTAAAAGCCACCTATAAAGTACAGTATTCTGGATATGAAAATAATCCTTTCAAAAGGAAATCAGGATCATCCAAAGAAACAGAGGAAGTTCTATTTAGTTTTCACCTTGGAACTAAGCTAAATTTCAGCATCTTTTAGTATTCTTTCATTAGGGGCAGCACCACAAAGAGTGAAAGAATGACCATTGTCCAGGGTAGGAAACACTCAGGGTACAAATGCAATACATGCTTCCAATGCTAGGAAAGAGTGAGGTTATATGGGTTGGGAAAACTTTGCTTTCTTGTTCCTAACATTGGTCAGCTGCATTCTGGCCAGGTTATTTCTTGATTTCTTGATGAAAGCAAAGCTATCTCTGTCCATATTTCAGAAGTAACTTCATGTTTTGAGGATAGTCAGTTTTCCTAAAGGCTCCCTTGCACACTAAGCTAAATCTCTCCCATTTCATTATAGGTATAAAATCCCATAAAATCATCTATCTTTGGGGGCCCCATTCCAGGAACAGTTTTATGGTCACTCTTCTGCTCCCTCTGGTTTGATGCCAGGATCCTTCCCAGCTGCGTCTGGTCTCACACCTCTGCAGATGTTGCTTCTGGATGTGTTCCTCGTTTCTATCTCCTGTTTTCGTTCACCTTTCCTTACCAAGAATTACCTTAACCCTAAAATGTCTGCCTAAGATCACTCTTCTCCTTTCAATAAGTTTTTGTGAAAGTATAAAAATAGCATTCTTAAAGCCAAGTGAGGTGGCAAGCATCTGTAATCTCAGAGACTCCAGAGACTCAGGAGGCAGAGGCAGGAATATTGCAAGTTCCAGGCCTAAGGCAGCCTGCATAAGTTAGTGAAACCCTGTCTCAAGATATCAGAAAAATGAAAAAGGGGTTAGGGGTGCAGCTCAGTGATAGAGCACTTGCCAAGTATTCACTGGCTCAGCATTATTCATACTGAAAAAAAAGGTGTTCTTCAGATCAGTGTGTTCACCTACATACAGAGGTTGTCAAAAAATGCATATACATCTTGGGAAGAAAACTTTTCTCTGTTTTAAGAATGCCCTGTATGGTTATTCCTTTGGTCAATGCCATCTTTTGAATGAACATGATACTATACATTGCTACCATAATTTAATTCAACTTCAAAAAGCAGTGCATAAATAACATCTCTGAAAATGTGTACTCTTTCGTTTGCATCCCCTGTATGTATAAAAGACACCTGTTCCCTTGTTATCATAGATATTTTGGCTCTTTTCAATTTAGGAGAAGAAACAAAGGCTCAGTGTCTATAAAGTTGTTGTTAGATGCTGTCAAGTCATGTCTGACTCATAGTGACCCTCATAGGATTTTCAATGGCTGCCTTTTTTGGGATTGCTTCAGGAGTGGATTGCCAGGTCCTTCTCCTATTTCTGAGGTGCTGGGAATTGAACTCAGGACCTCAGTGACTGCAGAGCCACGCTCTACCAACTGAGCTAAATCCCAACCCTGTTTATAAAGTAGTGCTTCTCAAACCTGGTTATGTGGAGAACAGATTTCTTTTTTCAGCCTTCACAAGGTACATGGATGATATCCATATAACAAAAGACAGATTAACAAGAGGAAAGCATGACAAACTAAATATCTAAATATATAAATTGTCAGCATCAAAAGACTGACTGTATTTTTATCTTAAGATGGCTTGATGTCTGACTATAATTTTGGATAATTATTATACCACTAAATGTGTGTCCCCCTATGTTTCTGTTAGCTTGGTGTGCTGTTTCTTGTTGTTGTTAGATACTGTCGAATCAGATCCAATTCATAGCAATCCTATGTACAACAGAATGAAACCCTCCCCAACACTGTGCCATGCCTGGCACTATGTCAGTGCCTCTCTGTTGTTCACAGGTTTTCTGATCTGATGCTGAAGGCTATGCCATTGGTCTTTCAGATACCAGCAGGGCCACCCATGATAGACAGGTTTCAGCTGAGCTTCTAGCCTAAGACTAGAGAGAAGGACCATGCAGCCCACTCCCAAAACAATTAGCTGTTGAAAACCCTTTGTATAGCACAGACGCACTGTCAAATATAGTGATAGAAAATGAGTCCCCCAGGCTGGAAGGCATTCAAGAAATGACTGGGGAAGTGTTGCCTCCTCAAAGTAGACTCAACCTTAATGATGGGAATGGAGAAAAGCCCCTGGGACCTACATTTACTGATGTGGAACAACTCAAAATGAGGAGAAACATAGTGGCTGCGACAATGGGCTCAACTATATGTGTGCATGGCACAGTGTTGAGTAGTGTTTCATTCTGCTATACATTGGGTCACTATGAGTCAGATCCAATTTGTCAGCATTAACAACACATTTGTGTCACTCAGAAGACATTTAGCCATCACTTCTTGATTGTGAGTCACTAGTAAAGGGCAGAAGTTAAACCAGGGTCTTTCGAGTTAGATAATAATTCAGATCTCACTGCTATTTGTTATTTGGACAACTTTCAACAAATTTCTAAACCTCACCATGTTCATCTTTAGTGGAAAGATTTTATCCATAATAACAAAAAGTAAAATAAAGTATTTTGATTTTTTAGTGATAAGAAATTTCTGGTTTTCTCAGCTAAACTTCTAAGAAATATATCTGCTATGACTTCCTCATCCAAAGGAGACATCACTGATCAATTGATAGAAACTCTAAGTAAAATCACCAAGATTTAAAATGTATTCTACATTAAAATGAAGAATTAACATAAGAGGACTTTGTTAGACTTATTTATCAAATATTTACTGACTACTGTCTGTACATTAGGCACTGTGGACAGTATTAAGGCAGTCACTGCCACCACAGACATTAATATGTGGGAAACATAAAAGATTCATGCAGTAATGATACCTAATATTTATTCAATACTCATTTTATGCCTGGCATTGACTATGTTACCTCATTTAACCCTTATATCAATTCTAGAAGGGTAATGTGATTAAAATATTTGCACTGTGGATGTTTCTTAATTTGAATAGCAAAGTCTTCACAATTTGTTCAAAAGTGCTCAATTATCAAGGGAGGAAAGTGGGATTCAAGCCAGGTATTTTCTAACTCCCAAGGATCTGCTCTTACCTGCAGCCCTCTACTGACTCTTTACAATCAAGGGAATGATAGTTCAGTTTCACCTGAGTGATGTATATCATTGGTATCATAATAATCCTCCACTCTTGCAGTCAGGCAAGAAGCTAATTATCTTCAAATAAAAACTCAGCCTTCCAATGCTGCAAATTTAGATATTTGGAAACATCTGGTTAATTCACAGAACTTTTCCTTTCCATCCAGATGGCTGTCATTATAAATGTCATAACACAAACACACCCAAACTTGAACTACTCAGGCTTTTCTAAATGAACTCCAAAGCATTCACTGATCTTTCAGAAGTATAATGTTGATTTTGATATGCTGTCATCTTTTGTGTGGTACCCTATAATTAAAAACTTATAATGTTTCATCACAGGATCACAAAACTGGAACAGAGAAAGTTGTATAGATGAGAAATGTTGAAGTTTCTTCCTGAAGAACCTAGGCACCTGAGAAGTATCACCAGCATTGTGGTCACCCTTGCAGACTAAGGAGCTTCTGTTGACTCAAAACACTTCCTACCATTGGGCCAGGCCAAAAAAAAAAAAAAAAAAAAAAAAAAAAAAATTGATAAGACCTCAAAAGTACAGGCATCATAAGAAAAACTAGACAAATGGAATTATACCAAACTAAGATACTCCAGCACAACATAGGAAGCCGTCAATATTCAAGAGAATGGGAGAACAATGTTGCAAATTATGCATCTAATCAAGGATTAAATACATAAGGAATTTAGACAACACAACAGCAAAAATCAAATAATCTATTGAAAAAAATAGGCAAATGACCCAAACAGACATTTCTCAAAAGAAAATTATGCAAATGATTGAGTATACTAAGAAATGTTCAACATCATTAATTGTCAGAAAATTGCAAAAAAAAAAAAAAAACCTCAGTAAGATATCTCACCCCCAGTAAGAATGACTATTATCAAAAACACCAAAAAGAAGAAATGCTGTATGTGCAGAAAAAGGAACTCTTATATACTATTGAGGCAAATGTAAATTAGTTAAATCACTACGAGAACAATATTGTTGTTGTTGTTGTTGTTAGGTGCCATCAAGTTGTGTCCAACCCATAGTGATCCTTTTAGGGTTTTCAGTGGCTGACTGTTTCGGGATTGCCTTGGGAGGGGATTGCCATGCCCTTCTCCCATTTTTTGCAGTGCTGGGAATCGAACTTGGGAACAATATTAGGGTTCTTTAAAAAGCAGAAGCTGGGCTCCATGGCACATGCCTGTAATCCCAGTGATTTGCATGGCTGAGGCAGGAAGATTACAAATTCGAGGTCAGAGGCAGCGTGTGCAACTTAGACCTTGTTTCAATTGAAACAATTCAAAGGAACTGAGGCTGCAGCTCAGTGACAGAGCACTTTAAGTGTGTGTACAAGGTCCTATGCTCAACCTCCCAGTACTGAAAAAATAAAATAAAGTAAAATAAAATAAAATAAAAATCAAGCTACTGTATGATCCAGCAATCCCACCACTGCATATACATATTTGCAGCCATAGCCCTGTGGTGTCGATCTGGTCAGATCTCGGAAGCTAAGCAGGGTCAGGCCGGGTTAGTACTTGGATGGGAGACTGCCTGGGAACACCAGATGCTGTAGGCTTGGGAGACAGACCTGGCAACCCACACCCAAAAATCAATCCGCCATTGAAAACACTTTGAAAATCAGAGAAGCACTGACAACAGTGTTTCACCTGTTGTGTATAGGGTTGCTATGAATCAGATACCAACTGGACAGCACCTAACAACAACAAATACATATATATATATATATATATATATATATATATATATATATATATACACATATATATACATATATATATATCATATATATACAGAAAGGAAACATTAATTACATCAGACAGATACCTGCATACCCATATTGATTGAGGCACTATGCACAATAGCCAAGATACAAAATCAACGAAGACATCCACTAATGGATGAATAAGTTCTTTAAATGGGGTGTATATACACGATGAAATACTCTTCAGCCATAAAAATAGAATGGAATTCTTTGATTTGCAGCAACGTAGGACTTCATGATATGGAATATAATTCAGTTGTTTTCAAGTAGACAGCAATATATGAACAAAATGAACTTTGCTACTCTCTTCACAATCTTTTAATTATGGCCATACATCTTGTGAAAATGGAGCAGTAACAGCTCCCCATGTGTAACCTCTTGCACAACTAATATTTGCAAGAATTTACTTTTTACTTTTAGGGAGAAAGAGGCACCTCAGTTAACAGTCATTTATTTTTGCACTGATGAAGGTTAAGCTTTTATCCAAATTCATCGTAATTAGAATCAGATAGTAGAGTTCTGTGTGAGGCACTGGTAGCTTCCTTTAGAAAAATCAGATGGATTGTAATGAAGAATTGGTATGATACTTGGCAGGTCCATGGCATCTCTGGGTCACTCCCAGCTTGTTCTTTGTGGAAAGCCATCCACATGAAGTACCAGAGCACCAAAAGGACAATTTGACTAGCAAATTGACTTGATTGAGTCAAATTTGATTACATACTGGAAACACATTTAGTTCAAGTTAAGCACATTAATGTATATCACTTAGAATAAAGACCCTATTTCTTCTTCATTATTCATTAACAAAACTTAATGATTTCAACAAAATATTAATGAAGAAAAATATTGGCTTGCATAATTCATTTAGAAAAATTAATTAAGTGTTTTATTAAGGGCAGCTTGTTCCACAAAGTAATTACTGAGGCTTTGATGGAGAATTGCTTTATGTTATTTATTTAGCAAGCTGTTGTTTACCTCTTTCATTTTATATTGATTTGTTATGCATATAGCTTTTTTCTCCTACAGAAGGAAATTAAGTATAATTTGAAATAATGATTATAACTATGTACTTATAATTGATAAGATGACTACATTTTAATATGATATTTACTAAATTCAACCTGTATTTCAAAGATAAAAGACTTATTTATTGGCTATAATTTTTCAACCAGATTTTCAACATAGTAGCATCTGAAAAGCCTACAGCCATGCCACTGTGACATCTGATCCCTTCAGCTCTTGGAAGCTAGGCAGGGTCCGGCCTGGTTAGTACTTGGACGGGAGACTGCCTGGGAACACCAGGTGCTGAAAGCTTGGGAGAAGGGCAGGAGACGCAGTCCTCAAAAACCAATGCACCATTGAAAACCCTATGAATAGCAAAGGAGCACTGACAATAGTGTTTCCTCTGTTGTAGGTAGGGTGGCCATGAGTCAAACACCAACTCGACGCCACCCTAACACAAGTATCTAAAAATAATGTCCTCATTTATTAGGTAGAAGGCATAAATGGGGTAAAATAAACTTCAGTAAATAAGTTTTATGGTGTTCCTTTCAATTAGACAAAGCCATGATTTGTTAATATTTTAATACAAACGTGCCAAAAATAAATACTTAATAGAAAATTACAATACTGAATGGTTTTCTGAAATGTAATATTAAAGGCTGTATGAATAATTAAACATAAAGCTGAATGAAGAATAGTGTACAATTCTAATTTTCTTTTGACTTCTGTTTTCCTCTATAATTTCAATCTATATACTAAAACTCAGCACATCTCTTTATGTTAAACAGAAATGCTAACTGAAAAATGCCAGTTAAGTATGTACTGACTTTGTTGTTAGGTGTTGTCAAGTGGAGTCCATACCCACAGTGCCCCTCATAGGGTTTTCAGTGGCTGATTGTTTCAGGATTGCTTCAGGAGTGGATTACCACGTCCTTCTCCCATTTTTGTGGTGCTAGGAATTGAACCCAAGTCTTCTGAGAGTGCAGGGTGGCACTCTACCAACTAAACCCCATGAGCTAAACCCTAGATCTATATACTGACTACTGACTTTAATAGGTTTGACAATTAGTACAATGGTAATGTTAATATTATTTAAATTAATTCTTAATATTTAATAATCATTTCTCATTAAATACAACTATTGTTGTTGTTACCTGCAGCCATAGCCCTGTGGCATCCAATCCCATCAGATCTCAGAAGCTAAGCAGGGTCAGGCCTGGTTAATACCTGGATGGGAGACCGCCTGGGAACACCAGAAGCTGTGGGCTTGGGAGAAGGACCTGGCAACTCTCTCCCAAAAATCAATCTGCCATTGAAAACCCTATGAACAGTAGAGAAGCACTGAAAATAGTGTTTCCGCTGTTGTACAGAGGGTCGCTATGAGTCGGATACCGACTCGACAGCACCTAACAACAACAACAACAACATTGTTGTTGTTAGGTGCCATCCAGTTGGGTCAGACTCATAGCGACCATCATAGGGTTTTCCATGGCTGATTGTTTTGGGATTGTTTTGGGCAGTGGACTGACACATCCTTCTCCAGGCTTCAGTGCTGGGGCTTGAACCCAGGTCGTCAAAAGGTGCAGAGCAGAGCTCTACCAACTGAGCTAGACCCCAGCTCAAATACAACTACTAAAGAGCAAGAAATGTATTTGAAATTATAAACAGGTGATCAGAAACTATTCTTCTTTTAGAAGATAAATCATAATCTGCTGTGCACAAGTGAAAGTATTTTTATATTGAATTGCCTAAAAGAGAGTTTCATTCCATTACATAGTAGATTATTCTGCAGGAATGCAAGAACACTTGCTTAATAGCAGTGTGTTTCATTAAGATACAAAAAGATAAAACGTGAACTACTACAATTCCAAAATAAATCAGCCCAGCTCTGTACTGATCAGTTTTAGCTTTTTCATTACTATAAGGATATGATGGATATTTTTCAAAGCCTAGTTTAGACAAACTGTTCAGAAAGGAATGACTTTTCCTGATCAAAGGAAAATTAAGGTAAAAAGAGATATCCTCCCCGCCATGGGAACATTTAAGAATAAGAGACAATTATTTCTCAGAACTGTTAAGTCCTCTCTAGATTTCTCTCCTTCATACATTATGCAGCAACAATTTTAAACTTGGCCTATCTCTGCAGGGTGGAAGATGGAGAAAATAAATGAAGCAATGCCATTGAATATCATTCTTTCTGGAGACAGGAGGCACACATCTGCTTTAGCCCCTTTTTTCTATTACTCCACAGAAGCAGAGAGCTCAAATCATTTTTTTAAACATTGAACTTCTCCATTTTATTCATTTCTCAAGTAACCACAGGATGGCAGCATAAGATGATAAATCAAAATTGATTGCTTAATTCAAAATCATCCACCAGAGGTTATTAATCAGACTTGAATCCTTCGTGGCTAATATGTGGTACTGGTAGCCAATTCACTCATGCGGAATGTAGGTGTGATATTCAGTTTTACCTGTGTGAACTTGCAATGACACCTCACCAAGAAATTTCTCAATTTAGTCCAGTAAAAAAGCCATGCCAGAATCTGTCTTTCATGCTATAGCATCTTGTAGCAGCACAATTTTTATCAATCTGAACATGAATTTGTAGTGAGAAATATTATGGCATCAGAGAAGATATTTAAGATTTGCTCATGACAACTATACATGTTGCTTTTTTAAGAAATCAATGTTCAGTTTATTCTCTCTGCTTCCTTCTTATACAAGGAAGAAATTACTATGTGCAAAAAATCCATTCTTATTGTATCAACTTATTTTGGTTCACTAATGCAGAATTTTTTATTATCCATTGTCCAACAAGAAGTAGTTTATTTCCAAGTTGGATGACTACCCAATGAAAGTTATATACTTTTCAAAGTTGCAATCTTTTCAAAACTACTTTGGATTTAAAGCACTCATATTCTATATAATTGTGTTTTTATTTTATATTTATTTCCTATTTTCACCAATGCATACATTTACTTCAAATGGTATTACTTGTCATGCTTATAAATCCTCACCTAGAAGGGCATTTTTCCTATGGAATGTTCCCTAAAGAAATACTGTTACACAGTTTCCATTTAGGAAATTCCTATACTCTCCCTTTTGAAAAGAAGGAAAAATACACACTGACATATTAAATAGATGAAAATCATCCAGAAAAGAACTATTTTAATTTTTAAAAGCCCAGCCTTTTAAATACTGCTATACAGTATTAGCCTGCAGGCATAGCACTGTGGCCTCCGATCTCGTCAGGTTTCAAAAGCTTAGCAGGGTCAGGCCTGGTTAGTACTCGGATAAGAGACCTCCTGGGAACATCAGATACTGTAGGCTTGCGAGAAGGACCTGACAATTCGCTCCCAAAATTCAATCGGCCATTGAAACCCCTATGAATAGCAGAGAAGCACTGACAATAGTGTTTCGCCTGTTGTATGGAGGGTCACTGTGAGTTGGGCACGGACTGCATGGCACCTAGCAACAACAACGTACAGTAATGGGGGGGGGCGGGCTAGGATTTAGCTCAGTTGGTAGAGCACCACTCTGCAGTTTCTGAGGTCCCAGGTTCGATTCCCAGCACCACAAAAATTGGAGAAGGACGTGGTAATCCACTCCCAAGGCAATCCCCAAACAATCAGCCATTGAAAACTCTGTGAGGGTGGTTATAAACCAGACCCCACTAAACAGCACCTAACAACAACAACATAAGGTATTATTTTACATCCTGTGATTCAGAACATATAATCCAAAACACTAATATTATCTTTTAAAAACCACAATCTTTCTCCCTTACAACACTGGCATTTCGACACCACAAATACTGAACATCTCTTCTACTTAGTTGCCAATCCAGAAAACTGATTAACAGTGAAAACTCTAATTCCAAAATGTCTAAAAAAACTTATTTCAACAATATTTCAAAGTTTCTAATGTTTATTCACTGATGTAAATTATTTAGTTTATCTTTTAAAAATTATAAAAAGTGATGTCCCATATAACTTGGACCTAATAGCAAAAACTATAGAATTCATCAATGTATATTGCCATCTAGTGGCCATTTATTATATCACAGTTTAGATTCAAATGGAATGGACATTTGGCTAAAAGGGGCCGCTGTGCAGATAGACTTCTAAAGTAGATCCTCACTAAATTCAAATTAACTTATTATAACTACACTGTGATAAGATTTTAATTGATGATGATAATTTTCCTCAGGAAATCTATTCGATTTTCATTTCAGTTATGTGTTTCTAAATTGAGTATATCTAAGATAAATAATGTTAGGTGCCACCTAGTAGGGTCCAACTCATGGTGGTCACATGTACAACAGAACACTAGTCAACATTATGCCATGCCCATGATCTTATATTTGAGCCTATTTTTGCAACCACTGTGCTTCTTCTCATTTTGAGTTGTGCCACATCAACAAATGGAGGTCCCAGAGGCTTTACTCCATTCCCATCATTAAGGTCAACTCTACTTTGAGGGGCTGGGGCTTATCTCAGATGATAGAGTGCTGCTTTGTGCTCTGTGCACTTTGAGGCCCTGAGTTCAATTCCCAGCACCACAAAAGGGGAGAAGGATGTGACAGCCCACTCTGTGAGGGTCACTATCAGTCATACCCATAGCACTCTGGCATCCAATCCCATCTGTGCTCGGAAGCTAAGCAGGGTTGGCCTGGTTAGTCCATGGATAAGAGACTTCCTGAGAATACCAGGTGCTGCAGAATAGGGAGAAGGACTTGCCAATCCACTCCTGAAACAATCTGCCATTGAAAACCCTATGAATAGCAGAGAAGCCCTGACAAAAGTGCCAGGCATGGCACAGTGTCGGGAGTATTTCATAGGGTCGCTATGAGTCAGACCCAACCCAATGGCTCCTAACAACAATATGAATCATACCTGACTCAACAGCACTTAACAATAACAACTACTACTTGAAGGAGACAAGACTTCCCCAGTTGTTTCTTGAATGTCTTCCAGATGGGGAAGCTCATTTTCCAGATCTATCTTTGACAGTGCTTCTCTGCTATTCTTAGGGTTTTCAATGGCTAATTTTTTTGTGAGTGGGCTGCCTGGTCCTTCTCCCTAGTCTATCTTTGGAAGTTCAGGTGAAACTTGTCTATCATGGGTGGCCCTGCTGGTATCTAAAATATGAGAGGCATAGCTTTCAGCATCACAGCAACATGCAAGCCCCTACAGCATGGCAAGCTAACAGACATGTGGAGAAAGTATAAATAATGTTGTTGTTGTTGTTGTAACTGACTCATAGCGACCCTCATAGGGTTTTCAATGGCTCACTGTTTCGGGATTGCCTTGGGAGTGGATTGTCAGGCCCATCTCCCATTTTTGTGGTGCTAAGAATTGAATTCGGGGCCTCAGAGACTGCAGCACAGTGCTCTACCAACTGAGCTAAATCCCAGCCCCAGTATAAATAATAGTTAACTACTATTCCAGGGGCTGAATGTTAAAATTCCTTTGATCTGCCTACTCACACATCTTTCCACCTGGTTGTTTACATGCAATTTACTTCATGAATTTTCTCATCATATCAGGTATGGTAGTTACACTGTCAGAAGAAATAAGATTTATACCAATTAATTGCAACTAAATAAAACTAAGTTTGTGGTCAGTTCCTCAAGGTGATGAAAAATGCCTATTTTTAATCCAAATATAGTTCAATTTCACTTAACAAGTGCATTTAAAATGTCTACTTGATATCTTTTTATATGCTTGTTGTTGTTGTTGGGTGCTATCGAGTCGGTGTCTGACTCATGGAGACCCTACATACAACAGACGAAACAGTATTGTCAGTGCTTCTCTGCTATTCATAGGGTTTTCAATGGCAGATTAATTTTTTGGGAGTGGGTTGCAAGTCCTTTTCCCAAGCTTACACTTGGTGTTTCCAGGCGGTCTCCCATCCAAGTACTAATCAGGCTGGACCCTGCTTAGCTTCTGAGATCTGATGAGATTGGATGCCACAGAGCTACAGCTGCAGGCTTTTATACACTAGTAAACAGAAATAAACAATAAACATTTAACCTCTACTTCTTGGGGCATCTAAATGAGATAACAAATCATAAACATATAATTATACCTAAAGAACATTTCACTGGAATTTAACCTAAAATCAGTTCTATCTTTTCCACAACCACTGTCCTACAATATATTGGGAAAGAAGAGGGTTTTTGCACATCCACTCCTTTGTGCACCCAGCAGCTATTTGTCCAAATCTATTCCCTGTGAGCTACTGCCTGTATCCCCCACCATTGCCCCGTGTGGTGTTGATATCTCTGCAAAGGACTCAGTAAATACAAGAGGATCCACCTTTCTTTATTGGCTTCTCCTTTTCTGTTTCAGAATGCCCAAACAAAAGATTATAAAGGTGTAAACACAGTACTAAGTGACTTGGAGAAATCTTCTTCAAAATAGACTGTGCTAGATGCACTAAGGAGAAGGACCTGGCAATCCACTCCCAAGGTAATCCCAAAACAGTCAGCCATTGAAAACCCTATGAGGGTCGCTATGAGTCAGATACCGACTCGACGGCACCTAACGACAACAACAAGATGCACTAAAATTCCCAGCAGTGTCTCTCTGTCCTTGGGTCCATGTTCGTCTCATAATGCTCTGGACTTTTCAAATGTTTGCATATAGTCAAGACTGTCTGTGAGGCATTCAGAGATGCTCCGTTCATTCCAATTACCCATCCAGCTGATAACTATTGGACCTAACAAGTGTATACATCACACACACACACAGACTCACACACAAACAGACTCATTAATTTCAGGGAGAATACATCTTAAAATCACAATAGGCAAAAGAAATCTTTTCCTGAAACAACTCTTTCAGTTGCCTACAGTAGAAGCAGCATTTTATATGTTTCAAAGACTTGTAGCTCCTTTTGTCCCTTTTTCTTTGTGCAAACATATGTCCCACAACTTCTTGTATTGACTTAAATAATTTTTTTTGAGGTACTGGGGGTTGAACCCAGGGCCTTACATTTGCATGCTTTGCAAGTGATAGACCACTGAGCTACACCCCAAGCCCATCTTTGTTTTTAGTTTTTGAGACAGGGTCTCTCTAAATTGAGCAGACTGCCTCTGGTCTCGAACTTGCGATCCTCCTGCCTCCACCTTCCAAGCCAGTGGGATTATAGGCGTGCGCCACCACACCCAGTTTAAAGAATAAATTGAGCCCATGCAGAATCATATACCCTTTGGTGACTATCTCTTTGCTACACAAAGACACAGCAGAAACATTTTGAAAGTAAAATTACTGAGAGTTCTTTGTATGGCAGGTCAGGTTGATAAACAAGATTTTTTTTATTTATATAATTTCTTTACCTAAAAACGAGTAAGAGCTGGGCTGTGTGGCATAAGCCTGTAATCCCAGTGGCTTGGGAGGCTCAGGACCTTTGGGGACCACATTAGATGGCTTCCGATCATCGAGGTGTTGGAGCATCTTGAAGAGATTCACGGTGATACTAAATACCTGTTTTAAGTACTTACTACACACATTTATACTCACAAGAGAGCTTGAAATCTGCCATGCTAGCTGAAATGGCACATTAGCCATGTTTCTGAGACCTGACAAATTGCCCTAAGTCTCAATACAAAGCAATAGTAGGAAAGTGCTCAGTGTTGAATAATAGTGTGTTTGCAAGCCATGCATGCTAATGACGCTTAGCAATGTGCACATGAGCAGTCAGCTTTCAGGGCTACCAAGAGTCTAGCTAGTATTTAACTTTACCACCGCTGAGCTATGCGGATTAGGCCAGAAATATTAGCTACTTAGACATACCATGGATTAGGGGCCCTGACAGGTAAGGTTCAGGAGGAGCAGAATATACTTCAGCTAGTTTTATCAAAAAGATTAATTAAAAGAACTAAATGCTTACAGACTTATTGAGAAGGCTACGGACACAGATTCTAAATTGAATATGTAGGAAGGAATATAGAGCCACAGTGCAGGACAAAGTCACTATGGGACTTCTAGAGAGTGACTGACAGCCCCCAGGAGTAAATCATCATGGCCACAGCTGGGAAATTACCACTTTCACCACGAAGCCAAGATCAGGAAGCATTGATTATTAGGAAACCACAGCAGGCAAGTAATGCAGCTCCAAAATAGTTCCTTCCTGAAGAAAAGCAAAGAAGCAGCAGAAGGCAGGTCTTTGCCTCACTTTTACTTTTACAGCACATATGCAAAGGCACCTGCAGGAGGAAAGCCAAATTTCCACCAAAACCTAAATCCAAGCGCGGCTGAGAAATGCAGCCTTTACCCTTCTAGCTTATAATCTACAGAGAGCAAGAGGGAATGGAAGTTTATCTGGGTCAGTTTGAGTGATGGCTTTTCTGGGATTGGAATGTGACTCACGGGAACTTTTGGCCACATGAAATGAATAACTGTGTGACCACATGTGCCTTCACCATTGTTAAAATAATTAATTGGGAGGTCATTAGACTGAGATGGCTCCAGGGTAAACACATCAGAAACCACCACCTAACTTATAACGAAGGGGAGTAAGGCTACTGCTCCACTTTAAGTAATTAAATATTATCCTTGTCTTCCTTCTATGAACATCTGATGAAAGTTGTTCCCTCAAACCACCCCTCCCCAACCAGGACCAAAACCACCTGCATTAGCCTTGCCTGACTCATGAATCAGTCACCATCAGCTCAAATAAACTCTTTAAATTTTTAACATAACAAGTTCATCTTTTAACACCACCATTGTGCCAGTTTCTGACCTCCTTTTCCTGGTTGCATTCCAGAGCAGATGCTGGACCATCAATGTCTACATAGCACATAAGAAACAGGGTGTATAAAATGGGACTGTTCTACTTACCACACAAGCTAGATCTGTCTCTGCTCAAGGCAGACAGTTTTCCTGCTTGACAAGTCATATTTAGGCACTCAAAATTGTTACTTTTACTTTCAACAAACTTACAAGAAGAAAAGAAAAATCATATAACCAGGAGAAAAGGTTATTGGTTGAATATAAAGACGTGAGACTTGTTTTTAAATAGCCAAGATACCAATAGAAAAAATATTCACAATCAATCAGTGTCACAAAACAGGGTGCAGCACGCTGAGCTGATTTTTCCACTGGATTAATTCCATTTGCTTTCTTACTGAGCACCACCCAAGGTCTTGACACTGAATTCTGTATTTTTTCCATACTTTGATGTTGTGGCAGGTGAACCTGCTTCTTCCTGCCTTGTTTTCTGTGGTTCTGCATGCATACTAGCACATGAGCCCAAACTCTTACTGCTTCAAGTTATCTGGATAATCTACCCTATTTAATTACAGATGAGTATTTACCTTCCATTCCCTCACTTCTTTTTTCTTTCAGTTTCCCTTGATGAAAATTTATTTCCCAGAGTCCCTCAATAAAATCCTCCTATTTCCAATAGATCCTACTGTGATATAAAATAATCTAAACTCTCAGATTAGATGGTATAGCCTTGAAGATGTTTTCTTCCAGAGTTCTGGTTTTTACTTGCTTTCTCTAAACTCTAGTATACTCAATTCTTTCTACATAAAAAAATCTCACTGTTTTGTTTTTATTTCTCTCTATCTTAGCTTATTTAACACACTTTTGGTCCAGTTATGTTTTCAGAGGAATTTTTTAGAGTTTTGAATAAACCATTTCTCTTGCCCTCAGCCTATGATTTTCCTCTGAAGATCATACCCACTTCCTCAAAGTTTGCCTTATATCACCTCGTATGACATATGTATAATATATGTATATGTACATACATAATATACAATATACATACATATATACTATATATATGGGGCTGGGATTTAGCTCAGTTGGTAGAGCACCGCTCTGCTGTGTCTGAGGTCCTGGGTTTGATTCCCAACACCACAAAAATGGGAGAAGGATGTGGCAATCCGCTCCCAAGGCAATCCAGAAACAATCAGCCATTGAAAACCCTATGAGGGTCACTATGAGTCAGACATGACTCGAGGTCACATAATAACATATATATTTTTTTTTTCATCAGATACCCTTCAACTCTTTGATCACAAGCATGCCACTTAATACAAAACATCAGAAAAAGATCCATGTTCTATTAGGAATTGCTACTCCTCACATTTTGAATATTCTTTCCTGCCTCATATTCTTACATAAAGACTGAAAATCCATACCTTCAAGAAAAAGGAAATTCTCACATTACACAAAGAAATTTAAAATATGATCTTAAAATATTTACAATTATTTGTGTTATAAAAATATTTGGAACCATTTCTAATGGAAATAAACCTTATCTAAATTTATAACCCATTTTGGAAGAAAATATCTGTAAATGTTTGTGGAACACCAATATGTTTTGGCATATTTTCTCATGTACAACATCTGTATATATGAACACACAGCAAATAAGAATAAAAATAAACTGAATGACTAAGATGGTGCTAGCTTATTCAAATAAGGTTTTAGATACAAACTCATCTTAGGGGTATTTTTTAAATTAAATTAATTAATTTTTTAAATTAAATAATTTTTAAATAATATCCTTTTAAACACTACTATTGTTTTAGACTAAGGACAGATAACTTCTAATGTCTATTATTGGAAACCTTTAGAATCCTGGCATGGTGTTAAAAAATACATAAGAATGAAGCTTAGCTTTTGCTGCCCATATTTTTTATATTAACTGGAATATGGCAGGCCATCATGTACCTATTTAGATAAATCTCTAATGATTTCTCCTCAAACAGATTTAATCATAATTTAGTATCAAATCTGGTAAAATAATTTCACCAGTTTTAGTCAAACAAGGGATGAAACAATTATATTCCCCAAATCTGTTGTTGTTGTCAGGTGCCATCAAGTCTGTATCCGACACTCAGCGACCCTCTGTACAACAGGGGAAACACTATTGTCAGTGCTTCTCTGCTGTTCATAGGGTTTTCAATGGCAGATTGATTTTTGGGAGGGGGTTGCCAGGTCCTTCTCCCAAGCCTACAGCTTCTGGTGTTCCCAGGCGGTCTCCCATCCAGGTACTAACCAGGCC